>SJYC01019906.1:5262-22159 GCA_006408675.1 Madoqua kirkii
GTTGGAACGACGCGAGCCGGGCCGGGCCTCAATTCAGAAAGATGAAGGGTCCAAACAAAAGTCAAAATAGGGGGTTAAAAATTCCCCATCTCATTGGGGGCGGAAAACGAATCGACATCTCGATGTGATACAGCCTTTTCTATTTTAGTTGGGAAAGAACGGCGAAGTCCATCCGAACCGTCCAATGAAGAATAAGAGGAGAGCAAAGCGCCAATGGCGCGCGAAGCGCATGCGGAACGGGCACGGAGAAAAATCAGTGTGGAGGATAAGCAGCCGAGCTCATTCCCTTCGCTTCCTGGGCCCAAAGCAGTGCAGTCTTTCCTGGCCAAATCAAGGATTTGGGGCTTCTTGCTACGCTACTTAACTAGATAAATCCATTTTTTTTAGTAATATATATGAATAGAAAGATAGATCCATCCATCTATCCTATCCGATTTATATTTTTATATCTAAAAAAGAATCGATTTAATTCAACGTTTGATTCAAAGAACTGCGCTTAGCCCCCCCGCTCATGAAACGGCTCTGCTGCAATGGATGGCAGAGGGTCCGTAGTACCCAAAGCACTGGAGTGGTCCAGTAGCCGGGAAGGGGCCTAGAAGTGCCTACTACTACACCACACTACACTTGGCTCTACACATTTACAGAGCTAACCCCTGTCCAGTCCCTGGCAGAGTTAAGGGGGCTAAGATCCTTATTCCTTATCCCCATCTTCGCCCAGGCTAACGGGGCCTTACTTATTCAGGGGGGGGGAGAGTGGAGCCCCGAGAAGCACTGTTGAGAGGAAGATCCTTGGCCCCTCCTCATTCTCTACAGGGTTCCAAACCTTTCTTCAACATAGGTGACAACGAGCGGGGCAGAGATGGAAGAGATCGAACACGAGATAAGAAGCAAGCTCGCCTTCCTTTTTGATCATTTTGATAGAGAGGGATGGAGAAAGTGGACAAAACAGACTCGCATTTCCCAGTCGAAAAGATGGGTTCCTTTTTCGTCTTGCATTTCTCATCGCGGAAAAAGAATCATATTGAAAACGTTCCTAACCCCCTTCGTAGAGCCGTGTATTGTAAGTGATCCGAACCCGCCCGGAGCGAGTCTCCCATAGAGGCAAGTGCAGTTGGTGAGCCGTATGATGGGCAACTATCTCCTGCGGTTCGGAGAGGACTCAGCTGTTAGTTAGTACCCCCTTTCGGGGTGGACCCTTTCACTCTATTTTATTATATACGCTTAGCGAAAAGAATGTTTTTTGATACACCTAGGACATGGATTTTATATGAACCCATGGAGCGTGACAAGTCGTTACTACTAGCAATTACTTCCTCTTTCATTACTTCATCCTTTCCATATCCCTCTCCCTTGTTCTCAGTTACTCATCAAATGGCACTCAGTTCATATCTTTAAGTGTCGGTTTCAGTTTGGCTGTCAGTTCATATCTTGAACATCAAATGGTACTCAGTTCATGGCTTGAAGTTCAATCCATAACCAAGGTTCAAAGAAAGGGTAGGAAGAGAATAAAAGAACGAATGAGATAACAAGAAGCGAAGGAAATCTTCCACTGGGCAATAAAGCCCGAAAGTCAGGTAAGCATGCCTAGCTTTATGGTAAATCGAATATCTAGAGTGGATCCTATTCTAGATGGATTAGCAAACCTTACCTTAGCGTGATTCCATGCCTGACTTTCCCAACGACTGCCGCTCACTTTGCAAAGACACTGCAACTGAGCACTCAACTTCTTTTCTTTTTCTGAATTAATGTTTTTAAGTAAATAAGTGAGTTCCGAGTCGTCAAGCCTTCACGTTGCCTATTCGTACGTCTCCAGGCGAGCTTACTCCTTGGTCACCCAAAGATTGCCCGACGAGACTTGAAAGCTGCTTTCTACTTCGGCATGAGGATTTGATTGATCAGATTATTCTCAATTACTTACTTTGATAGAGGCTTTGGCTTTGGTTAGCGTATAGGACTAAGCCTAGAGTAAAAAGATTTTTTCTGGTTGCTGTACCTGTATCTCTTGTTCCTCGCCTTCCTTTTTTTTGCTCTCATATTTCTCTCTCGAAGTACTAATGCTAGCAGATGGCGGGCCTATTTCTTTACTAAACAATCAATCCCTTTGTTCATTACTATAGAAGGTGCATATTATCATAGATGGAGAAAGGCTCGTGTGTGAACATGAGTCAGAATGGCTCTTAGTGAGCAGGGGACTACTCTCGATATTGAGCACTGGAATGCTTTCACTGAATAAGAGAGGGAACCTTGGCTAGGGTTTCCTTCTTATCATCAATCTTGCTATCTTTCTTTCCTTTAATCGAAGAGAGAAGGGTGAGTAGTGCTAAGTGAATAGAAGAATTTAAACAATCTAGCTCCTTAAGGTCAGCAGGTCAGTTGGGAACACGCGGTGAGACGTGAACCCCTACCATTCCCAACTACTAATAAGACTTTCTTTTCCATTGAATAAGAAAGGGCGAGCTATGAAAGAAGGGTGAGGTACGGTAAGCGAAAGGACAGGGATATGGAACGAAGCTAAGTCTATTCATGAAAAGCATGTAAAGGTAAAATAGGACAATGAGCTTTTGCAAATGAAACTTTATCAAATGGAGATTCCACTCCGCTAGTAAAATAGGCTTGTAAGGCTATATGTGGAGTCAACTTTTGAACATTTCGATGTTGATCCCTACCTAGGTAAACTAGGGTTGTATATGTGGACTCAATCAACTTGTACCTTCTTAGTTCATTTCATCATGGAATCAATCCCGAGTTGGGGAATAGAGAGAAAGTAGTAGCAGCTACTTGGCTTGCCCTAAGGCAGAAAGGAAAGGAGGTTGACGGAGGCGAAGTTGAGTTTGAAAGAAGGACTGAGTCGTAAGCCTATGGGAGTTGTAGAAGAGGGGTCTATAGACGTGCAACGAAGGATATTGACTATCTGATGGAAGAGGTCGAAGCAGAAGGAGGTGCATGCATAGATAAAGAAAAAGGATATTGAGTCCACCTAGTCTTAAAATGAAGCCGGTTTGGCACATCCTAGCTTAGAGAAAAAATGCCTTGGTCCTAGCGGGCAAATAGTCAAAATCAGAGTTTGATCCGGCTTTACAGAGTCAGGGAAGAGATACAGAGTCAATCTCATTCAAGTTCTTATTCGGTTAAGACTTAAGGCTAAGGCAGCAAGTGAGCCTAGGAGAGGTTGACTCAGATGTTCTTCCTATTGTCGACTCTTCATGGCATGGTTTCAGCTCGAGTGAAAATGGTTGTGAGGTGAGGCCTTCTTTCTGTGCTGTGGTATGGCTCGTGGTATCTGTGGTAGCGCGTTGCTGCTTTCTTTCATTCACCAAGTCTTGGAATCGGCATTACCGCAGCGGATAGATGCTCTTTATATCTTGTTTAGCTGGGACCAAGAATGACCATAGTTGAAGAAGTTGCCTTTGGTGGTCTCGTACTTTAATTAATAAGTAGAAGATCCCCGAAAAGTCACTTAAAGGGCTTCTCTAATAGACTAGCTTCTATAGAATATCGCTTCTACTGTTGTTGCTGCTGTTAACGGATTTCTTGCTTTCGCTACGCCCCTTAGCTTCACTCACTAGCTTTAGAGCTGCACTCCCTTGGGTGGGGTGTAATCGAGGTTTCTCAAGTATAGAATCATAAAATAGGCAGCTAATTCATCCGCATCTGTTGAAGTAAGTCCTGCTTCAAGTGTCCTAAGATCCTTAATCAGTCTATTTGTTTGTTCACCGTTCAGGGGTGGAAGATTCAACATTAACTGATTGAGCCACAGCAACAACAGCTATAGGAGCAAATCTCCTTAAGTTAAGCGCTTCTTTCCCTAAAAAAGAAGTTCATCTGGAAGTGACTCCGCTAAGGCCCTAAAGGCCTTTCTTTTCTAGGCTTTCTAGCCCAGTCCGGGATGCGTGAAAAAGAAGAGAATCTAGTGAAAGCAGAACCAGCGCTTAAGAAAGAGTAGGAAAAGTTGGCACGTCTTTAACTTGGCTACGAAACTAGGCTTTTCTTCCCCTCTCGAAACAAAATGCTTTCATCTAAGATCTCCCCTGAGCCTGCTAACTCAACTCTTCTTTCTTAGCAATGATCTGTTATCTAGGTAGTTCGAATGGTTAAGCCACCTCAACCGTTACTCTACACCGGTCCTTACCCCCCGTCCCATAGTTTCAACTCAATAAACTTCCGTCCCTTCTATACGAAACTCACATCTGGTCACTAGATGAAAGGATGTATGGAATAGGAGTAGTAGGCCGAATTCGCTTCCGTTTCTTTCTCTTAAAGCCTTTATTTAAGACAACTCTTCTTTCTTAGCAATGATCTGTTATCTAGGTAGTTCGAATGGTTAAGCCACCTCAACCGTTACTCTACACCGGTCCTTACCCCCCGTCCCATAGTTTCAACTCAATAAACTTCCGTCCCTTCTATACGAAACTCACATCTGGTCACTAGATGAAAGGATGTATGGAATAGGAGTAGTAGGCCGAATTCGCTTCCGTTTCTTTCTCTTAAAGCCTTTATTTAAGTTTAAGCAAGCCTGCTTTTGCTGAATCAAAGGTCTTCATTAGCCTAGTCTAAAGCTAGTTCAGCGAGGTAGTTTACTTGCTGACTCGATAGAGTTTGGGTACGACTCAGCTCTTTGAAAGCTTTCACCTCGCTAGAAGGAAGAAGCCTAGAAGTCAGTCTACCTTCCGCCTTGTCCTTCGATAGAATAAGAAAAGGTTGATTTTGAAATAGAAGCCCCGTTTTCTTACCAGGGAAGTGCTGAAAGAGCCTTGGCAGACATTCCCCAATGAATCGTTAAACGTGACTTTTGAAGTCAACATCTAGCTGTCTGCTGAGAAAGATAGCTTTGATAGGGAATGAAAGGGGATCTAAGACTTCCACAGGCTTTAATGCCCGAACAATAGCCCAACTAAGTTGAAGATCTCGATTTGTTTTGGTAAGGCGCTCACTTTCTCTATATTTTTTACCGAAAGAAGGAATCAATCGTACTGATTGCGCATACCCGGAATGAACAAGCAGTAAGAATTAGGTACTCTATTTAGGAAAGCTATAGAAGTCATATACGAAAGAACATCCTCCGCTGCTATCTTCTCTTTCCTGTATCGAGCGTGAAGCTAGACTCACAGGTTCCGGATTGAGCTTCCGTTTTAGCAGTACTTCGGTCAAGGATTTACCAGCTGATATCTCCTACTTCCTTGTTCTTCTCACTCGTGTTGCCGAGTGAAAGCAGCCCTTCTTTTTGGTCGTTATCCCGGGTAGTTTGCTCCGAAGTGAAGAGTTGCTACTGAGTTCTTCTTTCTTTGTTGATTGTCCTTGATTTATGCTTGACTTAGGAAGGGCTTAACTGCTCAAGTCCTTGTATGGACAATATCTATTGTTGTAGAGGTACTTTCTCTGGGTTCTTCCCGGGGGGTCTAACCATCTTACTAGCTCGTACTTCCTTGATCCCTTTTGGCTTGAGCAAAGGACTTTCTTATAGGGTGCTAGAGAGGGTGATGGAAGAGCTATCTATAGCTATCGTGTACTTGCTTTCTCTTATTTCTCTTTCGTTAACAGGTTCTTCTTCCTAGTATGCATGGGTATCTCTTGTTAGTAGCTCCATAACTATTGAATTTCTTCTTTCAAGAGGGTTTGCCCGTAGGGTATTTCCTTTCAAAGTAAGTTAGGAAGCCAGATCTTAAATAGCACTCCAACGAGCTAAGAGTCGGTCCTGTCCTAAAGGTCTATAAGTTCTACCAATCCCCTTCAAGTATGTGGTCGAATCTATTGCAGCTTTCGACTGGGCTGTGGTCCGTCGAGGTGAAAAAAATTCCTTACTAAAGGAAGGAAGAAGTGAATTGAAGAGTCTAGAATATGGACTTTTTCTTTCTCGTAGCTAACGCTCTAGTTGAGCAAACCAACTTCCTTTTTGCCTAGAATCCGGCATTCCCCCGTCTGAATGGTTACATGGAAAGGAGAGGTCTAAGCTTAAGAAATGGCAATGAGACTCGTAGAAAGAAGAAGGCAATAGGAAAGATTCGGCGTCCTTCTTACCTTCTTTCTTGAGAGGGAATAGTGCTTACTTTCACTTTCCTGGGAGCTTCTTAAGGCAAGGAAGTCGCTATTAGGACTGAAAGCTTAGTAAGGGAAGGTGCGAAGCCTGATTGACCACTTTCGGTGGACTGATAACGGCTACCTACTTCTCTTCTTGTGTTTTCAGACTAAGGCTTTCCTCACTCTATACTCGATCTTGCTTAGAAGTCTACTCTGGCACCTTATGACGGGCTTGAATCAGTCGTTACTCAATTATCACTCTCCTAACGCTAGGCAAGAAAGACTTTTCTATCTATGTCATTAGATAAGGAAAGAAGGGGCTAGGCTATCAACCAACCTAGAGCTTATTGCGTATTCCGAAGAAAGACTTCTACGGGGGGATAAACTAAATTTTTCATCAATACGACTTGATCGGGCTTTCGCCCATTGTTCCACTAGCCCATCTTAATCATGATAGATGGTTAGCACCAGAGCAAGCACCAATAGTCGTTCTAGAACCATGGTTGTGGAAAGGATACGGTTCAGTACTGTTCCTCGCTTAGAATCTCTTCCAGCTGAGCTGCACTAATAAGAGGCTTACGTAAAAAAAATATAAAGATAATTTGACTGACTACACACGAAAGCTTTTCCTTCTTCCTTTCCGGGGTCTCAACTTGACAAAAAGCTATCGGGGGGCTCGACAAATCCCCTTAGAAGGGGCGAATCCACTGTCTTGAAGAAAATTGGAAGTTAGATTCTAGTAATATATATATATATATATAAGCCTGCCCTCGAGTTAGATGCCTTGAAAGTGCCTATGAACTCATCCTAAGGCAAAAGCGAATCTTGAGATGGAAAGAGCGGATCGATCTCCTGCTTCCCGAATGCCTTGACTTACTAAAGACTGGAATGAACCATGAAATTGATAAGGAATGAGATTAGGTATCTACTCTAGATATCATCTTTCCCATAAAGCTAGGCATGCAAAATCCGTATTCCAAAGCAAGTCAGAAGACTCTATTCCATATACCAAAGCCAAGAGCCAAGCGCACTCAATTCAGGAAGACGAATCTCTTTCACTCACGGAACACCGACCCCATCTCAAAAAGAATCATTACACGGAACTCGACCAATTCACGAAGGTGCGGCGCTTCCCCACCCTCTGCTAACAGCCTTCTTCTCTTACGAGATAACTTTCAAATTGCCTTAGCTTATCAATTCAACTCTATGGTTAGCAACTGCCATCTAAAGAACTTTTATAACAGTATTGGTCTAACTGGCTTTAAGCTGAGCTTCTTCTGCAACTGGCTGATCGGATGGAAAGAATTCTCTTTAATGAGCTTTATTTGCTCCATGCGCTTTGCGCTCTTGGCTTAACAACATCAAAGAGGAATCAAACCTCTCCCTCTGGTCGAGTAACTACGTATCTCTTCCAGTTCTGTGAAAACTCTAATCCATTTGATGTCCCCTCCTCCTTCCTCCGTTAGTTTAGCTGCAACGGCGACAGACGCATGAACAAGTCCTAAAATGAAATATCCTAGTTGCCCCGCGCTAACAGATTAGCCTCCACCCCCAATTATTGTAAGCACAGCCCTCACTACTTCGTCGAAAAACGGGCTTTGTATTCCGTTTTCGGCTAAGCTTTTGTAGATCTCTGTCAAGTCCGCTCAGGTGCCTCCGCCTCGTTAAGCAAGTTCCGAATGATGTCGGAAAGGAGGCGCTTCGTGGGGTCAGCCCAAATTGCGGAAAAAGCTCGTCCAGCAGTTGACAGATTCGTTTTATTATAGTGTTCTCTAGTCGGCACCTTGCCTTCTTTTTCTTTTCTTGGCTTGTCGGAAAGGGCTACTAATAGTGGTTCGGTGGTATCTTGGAACTCCTCTTTCGAAATGGGAAGAATAGCCTAGTCAAAAGTGACCCTCGGGGAGGAAATGGAGGGAAATGGGGTTGTATAAGAAGGAAAGGAAGAAGGCGATGTAGACGGGGTGTCAATGCCCGGTAGTCTGGTTTCGGGAGCTAAACGAGTAACTCAAGAACGAAGTCCGATCAGAGGAGGCAGTCATTTGAATGCGTTATCGGGAATCGTCGTTCCAGGTCCGTAACCCAGCAGCGTAGCCGCCTCCTACCCCGTTCAATAGAATGAATTTCACTCGTGAAGGGAAGAAGGCTCATTCATAGCATTCACTTGTTGGGTTCGGGCGGGCTTCTTTCTTTCCCGGAACTCGCCCATTCACCTGAAAAGACTGAACTTTCTGCTTGATTCCTTGATGGCTGAAGGAAAGACTTCATTGGTTGCTTGATGGCATTCCCCGGACTACCTTTACCGGAAGGCGTGCACTTAACTGAAGTAATGGCAGTGGAACTCATTGCCTCTTTCCCTGTTTTCCCGTTCTGCTTGCTCCTCTAGCTCATCAATGCCGGAAGTCGAGCTGCTATCGATCCTGGAATCAAAGAAAGGTTGGGACAAATCCATTCCCATATCGTAGTATATGACAGACTTTCGTTCTTGCCGTTTGGGCCTATCCTCGATCTCCCCTGTCTGCTGCTCTGCGAGATCTCCCCACTTCCATCATACAACCGAAACCCGCTAAGGAAGGAGCGAGGCGAGATCCGTTTAGAGTGAATGTACGAACGATACTTTTTCTCTTTCAGCGAGCGTCCATAGGAATCCTACTCGAAACTTCCCTTCAATCACACACCCGTCCCTACCAACTGAAATAGAGCCCCTAGGGTTCCTTGCCTTCTCCAGGATTTTCACTTTCCTGAGCTAAGGGAATCCCTTTTGTATGGTTGAAGCCGGGTAAGCAATTCCAGTTCTTCTCCTCCAGTCCTGGGGCTAAGCCGATGTAGTTATATTAAGCTCTCAGTCATCTCATCTAGAGTGGCAGTTGCCATTGATTGGGTAGCAACGACGGGCAAAAGAAAGCAAGAATCAGAAGTCTTTTCTTTTGAAAGCTTTGACTTAACATCCGTAGGGTAAAGGAAATCGGGAAAGATATAAAGCAAAAGGATAGCCGGTTCTAGGGGTAATAAAAATTCTTTAGGGTCAGGTTCCTTCACTTCCTTTCGAGTAGGGTATTTAAATCTTACATTACAACTGCATCTTCTGTACCTGCCCAAAGCTAGTGCTTGCAAGGGTTTTTACTGCTTACTTATCTTTCTTTCCAGGGATCCCCCTCGAAGAATGGATGAGAAAGCCTTGCTTTCAGGAAAATCTGTCTCCCGTCTTTAGCAAATTGCAGTTCAATCGGGGCAAAGCAGTTCTATGCTATGATCCGAGCCGAGAGGAAAAGCTAGAGGGTAAGGCTTCAATGAGCTATAAGGCTTTTAGAGAGACTCCACCTATTGTGATCCAAAGTTTAGCCTATACGTTCAAGCCCGAGCTAGTCTTTTTATCATCTAGCTACTTTACAGTGTCCTTTCCTTCCTTTTGCGCACTCTTCTGCTATTGAATGCTGGCCAAGCCCTTGTTAATAAAGAATATTGTAACTTAATTAATCCCTAGGGCCGTAGGAAGACGAAGATTTCATTCTCATAATCAGATTTTCTTCTCTTTAAATAGTGACACGACTTCGATTCAAAAGCTTACGCTTTCTATGAAAAAGCTGTAAGAAATGCGAAGCTTAGGCTTACTACACTCTTCTTTATCTCCATAGCGATCCCTTCACTGAGGATAGTAAATTCCTCTCCCTTTGCCTTTACTTGATAGGGGCGTCTTCAAACCTCCTCTTTCGATAAGCTTTTCATAGCCGACTCGTAGTCAAGTACCCTTGCAGGGGAATCCACTTCCTTGGCTTGATAGGAAACCTCAGTTGAACATTTTACCTTTCCGGCTTAAAGAAATGAGGCTGTTTAAGCTAAAGACCAGCTACGGATTCAAGGAGGAAAGACCTGGGAATTGACTCCTACAACCTTAGTCATCAAGGAATGAATTCTCTTATTTCTATTTTTCCAGGGATGAAGTGTCTGCTTTGATAGAAGCAGGGGCTGGCGTAACTATTTAGTGGAATAGTCCGAGGCATGAAGTTCTCGACTGTAAAGGAGAGGTACGAAGTCCCCCCGAGTTAAGACTTGAAAGAGATAGCCAGGCCTGCCCGGCAAAATCAACGAGAAGGCATCTCTTACTATTGAAAATCGCATTTTCCAACATTCCCTTGGGTATCCAGTCACACACTTCCTCAGGCTGTGGTAGACAGAGCCGAGGAGCAGAGTGCCAAGAGCGAATTGACGACCAAGGAAGGGCTAATGATTGAGCGAGAGGCAGGAACTCCATAGTGGTTTTGCCTCCCGCTGGGCACAGAAGATGAACTTGCAAATGAGAGCCCACAAAAGACTGCGTGCTCATTCAGACAGGGGATCTTCTTTAAGATCGCAGTCTTTCTTGGCCACAGAGGCGTAAGAGGAGAAGTGTCCGGAGCTAACCCCAACCGACGGAAGGGCATTATCGCCGGGATTGATGGCATGAACGGCGACGCTACCAGTGATGGGGAAGCCCGTCAGCAGGAAAACATCTCTGAGTGTGATGGTCATGGTTCCGAACTTGAATAGAAAACAGGAAGAGCTGGGAGCCCATTCAAGCGATTGAAGCGGGGCAGGCACACTACATTAAATCGGTCTACGAGACTCAGTCCTGAACTCCAGAAGCAAGAACGGACGGATGAGCGATTGGACAGCCTACAGGACAGTTACTGGACTGATGCGACCGTTACCTGTTGACAGATGACAGACAGAAGAGCGGGAAGTTGCTCTATTTAAAGTTAAAGGAAGGGAATCGGTACTGAGCCAGCCTGCCTTGAGTATAAGAGCTCGCCGAAAGTGCTGAAGCCTGCCTCACATCAAGGAATGACTTTCTTCCCTCAGTGGATGCTGGTCTAACTGGCCCTGTCCCATGAGTTAGGAATTTCTATGTCCGTGAGTGATCCCTATTGATGGAAGAGGGGCTCTAAGCCTTCAAGTCTTCTTCTTCTCGTTCCTGTCTTCCCACGGCAAGGAATAAACTGCAAAGAGACTGGCATCTTCTTATCGTTCGTGCCCCGTCCCACGGGTAACTTCACTCTCTGTAAAAGGTATAAGACTGATTTCTTAGTGTTCTATGGATTCATTTTCTTTTCTTCATAATAGAAACTGCTCTTGTTGAAAAAGGACTTAGTCTGAAATGTTGTATGTGGAGATCTTGTTTAAAAGTTCTGTTAGGTTCTTATTCCTCCTCGTCCATTAGGGGGGTTCCTTTCCTTAGTTCAATCAGTCCCTCCCTCAAAACCTATTTCCGCAAGTCCCACAGCTCTTATTCCACAATATGGGATTGTTGGTTTCACATGCCACCCCTTTCGTATAAAAAGAAGAAATGGAATTGCAATCTCCATTCTATAGCTGCTCTGATGTCTCGCCTGCCTGCTTGGTTATAGGGCTATAAGTGAGCTGAGCTATTGAAAATAGAGAGGGAGAGCTAGGAGCTCAATATTGGAAGAGCGCCCTCTCTTTTCTTCGGGAAATCGAGTTAGCTGGACTGGTTCCCTGTCCCCGATATGTAACGAAAAGATTGATTGGTTTACCGCATTCATTCATGAAAGCACTTGCCTCTCTGGTGGTCCTTTACCTTTAAAATAGAAGAGAGGTAGTCGCAGCAGTAGAAGGACCCCTAAACCCCTGAGGTGTTGATCACTCGACCCCGACCGGTCAATCTCCTGTCATTGCTATCTCGTGCGCGAAGGGTTGCCCATGCTCCTAATTAAGTCCATCCGGGTCTTCCTTCCTTCTTTAAATTCTGGTTCCGAAAAAACCAACCGGCTTTTGCGTCTATTTCTTCCGCCCTGGTTCAGGGCTAGTTTAAATAAAGCACTAGCCCAAGGCTTACGTAGTGACCTAGTTTTCTAGCTCTTCTCTTCAACCTGTTTAATTGGAGCTAGCTATAGAGCGCCCTATTCAAGATTGAATTCCTTGTGCCCTATTTCAATCTTTCTCTCTAAGAACTTACTTAGCCTTTAACACTAAGCGTCTTCAAACCTAAAGCTTGACTTTAGTAACTTCATACCTCTCCATAACGGTCGAGTAACTACACGCTCCTCATATATAACTGTATGTGAAAGATTAACTCGTAAATTAGTCAAGTCACTGTTTATGCCTATGATTTATGGAAAAAGCATAATCAGCATGGCTAATGACATCCATTTAGAATATTTATGATTGATGAGACGCAACTGGAAGCAGGAACTCTTAATTCTTTTTGGGTGTCAGATTACTGACGTCCTTAGCAGAGTTGCAAAAGGTGATTTCATCTCGGGCCTGTCCCGTTTAGCTATAGCTCTTTCTTCTGAATTTTTTCCCTCTTCATGCAAATGGTTTTTGGATGGTCATTCGAGTGGTTTTATTGTACCCTAAACCCTAAATGCACTTTGTTGTTTTCTCAGGTGGACTATGATTTTACATATTACAAGATGGAGATGGCAGCTGACGTGCAACTGCCAATTCTCTCGGATGGCAATCTTACCAGCTGATGTAATTTAAGCCTTCCTCCACAGGATCCTCTGAAGTTCTTCCCACAGGAGTGCTTGAAGCCTGCATATTTTGCCACCTCGAAATCACTTTCTCATACTATTACTATAAAAAAATGCAGAAGGTACTTGGATCAACCAGCAAGTACTTGAGGAAGAAGTCACTGGTTCTTTCCCTTTTCTGGCTGAGACTTGACCGCATTTTGTGGATGTGTAAAGTTTGCTTAATTACACGGGAAAGGTCTGAATTATTTGTGGCAGGTCGTAGAAGATGACTTTGTAGCTGCGAGACAAGCATACAGAAGACCAACAAACGTTTTGGTGAGGAATTTTCTTATGCTTACTTGGGCGTGTCTTTCTCTTTCAACACAAAAATAGAATACTTGGGCATGCTCCTCCCAGGTTGCTGACGATGGGACGTCTGATGTCAGTAGGTTTTGGCGAGACGACTCTGTCAGGGGAACACTGAGAAATGGTGAAGGAAGTGGAGAGATTGATAAGGGAAGGGCTCAGGTGAGAGTATGACACCGTGTCTGGGTTATTTAGATTTGAATCAGGCGTACATTTTGGCACCAACTAGTGGAACGCGGTCTTTTGATGAATCAACTCGCATCAGCGAACCAACTATCGGGACGGTCTACGGCGGCGCCAACAATTTCCTGTTTTGAGTAGGTGCTTGCCTTGCCACAGGCTTTTGCTGTTGGATGTGGATAGTACGAATGGCGAAATGTTTCTCTGTAATTAGTTTTGTCGAGGGATTGACGGATTATGTGTCACTTGCCACCGTCCATGTAAAATATGCTCGCCTGATCCATTAAAGCACGTGGAGAATCCTCCGCGGATCTTTCCTTTTTAAAAAAGAAATTGCTGCCCAATCCCACAATGAAATCAATACGCTTGAGTGCCTAATGGTTAGATTAAGGTGTAGGATTTCAATCCCCTCTGAAAGAAGAAAGTTAGATGGTGACTAACTCGAATTCATCGATACCTAAACTAAAAAGGGAACTCTTTTATCCAACCTTCTTTCAAGACTAAGTCCAACTTCCCTCTCTTCGCTGTATTGCTTCAAAATCTATCCATCTTACTCTAGCTTGCTAGAGGATATGGCTAGCGTCGTGCACCCTTCGCAAGAGTTTACGGCTTGATGGGATACCTATATCCAGCCAGTTCATCCATGATGCGGATTTCTTCATTGGAAGGTAAGAAGATGTCCCTGGTTCTGTCAGAGACGGATCTTGGGCTACTAGCAGACTTCTTTATACAAGACAGCCTTAGACTTCTCTCTTGCTCTAGGTCTCGTGCTCTTTGGCCTTTGTCTCGCTTCATAGACTTATTCTGTGCTTGCTGAAAGTGCTAAGCCGAGCTCAATTACATCGACCCTTGCTACTACTTTACTCGTTTATGTTGTAATTCTTTCTTTCTTCAGAAGGTAAAGAAAGACGCTTTTAACTTCTTTCCATCTGGTCAATAGTTATGCCTGCGGTAGACTTTCTTCGTTGGTACTAGTAGCACCTATCGTATGGACGTAGTTGACGTACCGCACCTATTGACACAGTAATGTTTTTATCCCTCCCCTTACCACTCTTTATTCCACCCTCCGACCTCACAAAAAAAAAATCTCGATAAAAGAAAAACTAAAAGCAACTACATCATGAAAGAAGGACAGTAGAACTTCTCTACGCAACTGGCATACCGTAGAATCTACTCTACCTTACCTTACGCTACCATCTTTCTTCGATTATGATATCTCCGAAAAGAAAAAAAAAAAGAAAAGATCACTCCTAAAACAAAAATAAGCAGTGATCAACTATACGATATACCGACAAAGACTTTGTAGGCAAGAGAAAAGCTATTAGACCTTGCTGAACTAGATTCCCTGCTAGCGAGAGCGGCTTAAGCAGAAAGGATTTTGAGAAATAGTCAAATTTTCTAGCCTAAGAAAGATTTTCAGAAATAGGATTCCCACTTCTGAAAGTCGAGGCCTTTAAGACGGATTCGTCTGCCTGACTTCATGATTCGCTTTTTTCATGATTCTGTCACTAATACGCACAGGAATGCCCTCCTTTATTGGCGCCCCTCATGTGCCAAACCATTACGGTTGTTGTTTTTTCTGCTAGACCGCTGTTACGAAAGATGATTCTATGCCATCATCAGTTGGCATTTGTCGCTTTTCAAGTCATACAGTCAAGGCAGAGCCCTTACAGTCTTAGGTATTGTGTTGATAAAAACCTTTGTGCGGAGGGTTTAACTCCCCCCAGGGGCTAAAAGCAGTTAAGTAAGTAGTTCAACTTGCTTAAGTTACGGCTTGGGTGCCTTCAATAAGGAATCTTTCCTTGACTGCCTGAGTCACGAATCGAATTTGCCTGTGCCTTCCAGCTAGAAGAATAGTCTTCTCTTTCGCCACTCGACGACAAAGCTTTGCGGACAAAGGCTAGTCACCTCAAGTCCAAGTCTGAGTATTCGCAGTCTCTCTTGGTTATTCTTATGGGCTTCTCCTCTCTTGCCTTAGGAAAGGAGATTCGTAATACGTTAGAAACATAGGTGAAAACCATCTTTTCTAATTAGTTCTGACTCTGCCTCAGAGAGAGTTGCTTTTGTGCCAGCTCTCTTTCCTGGCTCGGACATGACCCCGGCATGGCTTTCTTGCTTGCCTTCTCTTAGGCCTCCAATAAGAAGTAATGATTAGGTTCTAATTTCGAATTTGTGTGGCAGTCTTTTTAGTTTCTACTTTCTGTCTTTCGTAATCCTTAGTCAAGTCTATCCAAAGATAGTGGGTAATGCTTCCCTCAAGGGTTAATCTCTCTTATATTTATATATTTCTAGGACCGAAGGACAGAGAACACCTAAAAGCAGCCTTTTTCTCCACCAGAAACCAACCAAAGGTCAACCGAACCCAAGGCAATCAAGGACTTAGACAAGGTGAAACAAAAAAGGTCGAAAGAGCACGTCCAGCCCAATTGCAAGAATCTGTTGAGGATGCATCCATTAGACTCATTTGAAATGAAATAGTCCATTTTGATTCTCGGCTCAAAAAAGTGAAAGTGGATGGGCAAGAAATGTCAACCAAGGAATCGACTCCAAAGTCATAATTACCAAGCCACAGGAGCAATCTTAAATAAAGTCTCATTCTTCCTTTCCCTGGTACGGGAAACTCTCTCTCCATGGAGAGATGCCCATTCTTTCTTAGAATCTCCTATCAGCCGTACTCTTACTCTCTGGAGTTGTTTCAAATTCATCCTTTCTGATCAGACAGTTTCATCCGAATCCTAGACCTAGAAAGAAGTCTAGAACCTCGGCTCAATATCAGAGCAAGAAAGAGGTCTTACTTTGAAGTACTTTTTCTGGGATGCTTAATTTCAGTAGTGGATATCCTTGATAGGTCGCCCCTCCTTTAGTGATAGGGCTAGGCCTGGTAGCATGGTTAACGATAGCATGTTTGCTAGTTATTGTCGGGCTGGGATCGAATGGGAAAGAGAATCCATTATAGGCATCTGCTTTCTCGCTCTTGTCCGTTGGGATCAGTTCCTTCTTTTTCTTTTATTGTGTATACTATATCAGGAAGAGTTCTACCTTATCCAAGGATGTTTTTTTGCGCCAAGGGAACAAAAAAAGGAATTCACCCATCGTGTAAGGATCTGCCTTGTCCACCTGTTACAGGCCAACTAGGGCAGAGGGCGGTGGCAAGCGAAGGATATTCGCCATTGGAAATTCTATTAATCAGCGGTTGCTGAGTCCGACTGGCTGATGCAAGCCCTTTCGAAAATGGATCTTTAACCTTTAACTTTAATCAGACTACAGAGCTTAATCGCTTGATTGGCAAGCAGTCTTCTTACTCTTTCTCTTATAAGTCTTGAAATCTCTCTTAGAGAGGTCTTTTTAAGTCTCGACACTAGCGTGTAAGTATTCGTTCTAAAAAGAAAGACGGGTGTTCTCAATATCTTTCGTGACGGGGTCCAACCCGGTGGCAATTCTCCGCGATACGCACGTGTAACCGACGCAGCTACGATTGCGTGCACTTTCTCGATGTCCTATTTTCGAAGAAGACCCTCCTTTAACTTTTAGTTAAAATCAACGCAGGAAGTGAAGTAAGTGAAGTCGATTAGGTAGATAAATTCTTGGCCCATAGAGGTTCTATATTTGAGTCTATATTTGAGTAATATAGAGTATATAGTCTAAGAATAACAATAAATAATAAGACATCCTATTTCTATTTGAAGAAGGTTAAAAGCGATTAATTAATCTATCTCGCAATTTATTCACAAAGAAGAAAAGGTTAAAAAGAGTAAGTGACTTACGTATACTAGGTTCTGACCATGTCTCCCGAAGAATTTCAGTACATATGGCGCAAGACGCTTTCACATATCGAGGTCGGAATGGGATCGGGTGTTTTCACGTCTCACCGTAGTGCCCGCGGT
>SJYC01019908.1:0-67014 GCA_006408675.1 Madoqua kirkii
GCGGCAGGCTGCGGAGCCTGTCCTTGACTTTTTCTTTTAGTGAGGCATAAACTTTCTTTTCAGCCTAAGGATAGAAATTCTCAAAAGACAACTTGATAGGAAACTAGACAAATGAAACAAAAATAAATAAACCACATACCACCCCACCTCTCACAACATGACACCTCAAAAGAAAAAGACAAAAATGCAGCAAGTGTAAGAACACATGTTCTTTAATAAGTCTAGCCAATTCAATGTTAATTTTCTGTCCAAATAATCAAAATTGGAACTTTTCATTTAATCTTATAAGCCCCCAATTATTAAACACTAACAGTAAGTCAGAAGAGAAAAAGACTGACAAACACAAAATACGAAAACATCTATTCCAGCCACAGAAGATAACCAAGTTATGTATGTATGAGAAACAGAAAAAATAAGAGAATAACTGACCTTAAGTTCAAACCTCTGAAAAAGTTATTTTGGAGTAGAAACTGCATGATTTACCTCAGAATATGCAAATTTAAAAGTCATATTGTCAAAGTTACCCCTCCCCAACAAAGATTTAGGTATAGGCTGGAACCCAGAAATTAAGGTTAAAAGCATAAACACTGGTAATTTCCACTAAATGTCTAGAATAGTTTCAGAGTGATATGACACAGGGATTTAGAATAAAATGAAAGTGTTATATTTTGGTTTGTTTGTCATATACATAAGGTAAAGTAATTTCCTCTCTTTGGGTCCTTCTCTTTCTCTTGAGGAATCAGCTGAAATTTAATTCTTTTGGTTAAAAGAAGTTTTAGATGGAATCAAAAATATAAAGGGACGTCAGAACCTTTAATAAATATAACACATCCCTGTATCTATATGCATATGTATATATATATATATGTCTTCTGTCATCCACACTTACGATTGCCACACAGCGCCTGAAGAGCCTCCGGTAGCTGCCCGCAGTGCTACCAGGTAACTCCAGTGATTCACCCACTGCAGCAGAATAAGTGTTCTCTTCCCCACAACATTTTCCTGGCAGAGTCAGTTTCAATTTAACTAAAATTTTGAACACCTATTATGTGTCAAGAATATAATTAAAAAGACAGTATGGTATTTGTGCAAGTATAGCTGTACAGATCATTGGAACAAAATTGAGAGATAGGACATAAACCTTCACATTTATGGTTAATTTTTCATGAAAATGTCAAGGTACTTCATTAAAGAAATAAACTTGTTTTAAACAAATGGTTCTGGGAAAACTGGATATAGACATGCAAAAACTGAATGTCAACTGTTCACATTACACATAAAAATTAACTCAAAATTAGATCATGGAGAAGATTCTGTGAAGATGGCAGAGTAGGAAGCACCAGAAACCTGAGTCCTCATATACATAATAATTGCACTGGCAGAATCTATCTGATTTTGAAACAACTATTTTGGAACTCTGAAGTCTGTTAAGGCTTGCAAATTTCAGGGGAACACTTAGGTGGTATACTGCAGTAACTGTCTCTTATACACATCTAGATGTGTATAAGAGACAGGTGTTATTGACAGCCTTCCCCATGTTGTACATTATGTCCTCATGACTTATCTATGGTTGGAAATGTGTAACTCTTGATCCCCTTTCACCTACGCGTCCCCTCTAGCAACCTGCAGTGTGTTCTCCGTATCTGTGTCTGTTTCTATTTTGTTTGGTGTGGTTTTAGGATTCCACACTGAAGTGAAATAGTGGTATTTGTCTTTCTCTATCTGAATTAACCTAATCTAACCAGTCCATTCTGAAGGAGAGCAGTCCTGGGATTTCTTTGGAAGGAATGATGCTAAAGCTGAAACTCCAGTACTTTGGCCACCTCATGCGAAGAGTTGACTCATTGGAAAAGACTCTGATGCTGGGAGGGGTTGGGGGCAGGAGGAGAAGGGGATGACCGAGGATGAGATGGCTGGATGGCATCACGGACTCGATGGATGTGAGTCTGAGTGAACTCCAGGAGCTGGTGATGAACAGGGAGGCCTGGCGTGCTGCAATTCATGGGGTCGCAAAGAGTCGGACATGACTGAGCGACTGAACTGAACTGAACTGGACTGAACACACTACTTTCCAGGTCCACCCATGTTATATTAAATGGCAAGATTTCATTAGGCTGAATAATGTGAATATTCCAGATGCTGTATTTATGTGTGTGTATATATATTCTCTGCCCATTCATCTGTTGATGGACGTTTAGATTGTTTCCATATCTTGGCTATTGTGAATAACGCTGCTGTACACATAGGAGTGCATATTTCTTTTCAAGTTAGTGTTTTCAAATTTTCTTTGGCTAAATACACAAAAGTGAATTGCTGGATCATGTGGTAGTTATATTTTTTAATTTTCTGAGGCTCCTCCATAGTGTTTTCCATTGTGACTGCACCAATTTACATGCCCACCAACAGTGTAGGAGGGTTCACTTTTCTTCACCTCCTCACCAACACTTTCTTCTGCGCCACTGTCTTTCTTTCTGGCTTGCTGCCTTTCTCCCCACTAGGGAGTCTCAGCCTAGAGTCTCTGCACCTGCCGCCCTCCACAAGAACTCCCTAAAGACAGAGACTTAGACATTCCTTCCATTATCATTATGTACAAAGCCCCTGGCACTGCGTGTAGTAGGTACTTAGTACATCTCTGTTGACTGAATGACTCTCTGAGCCCCTAGAACACACCCAATGGAGTGTGTAATGCAGGGCAAATGTGGGTTCAGTGCCTGTGGCCCAACCGAGCCGTCCCTGAGGTTACTCAGGAATCACAAGTCATACCATGCCCCTCTCTGGATACAGAGTAGTATATGACTAGGCGCGCCTGGCTCAGGGTTTTCCATCTCACCATCATTCATCTGGACCTACTGGAGGGAACACCTAACTGACTTTCCAAGTGAGAAACTTGAGGCCCATTGAGGTGACTGACTCTCCAGTTAACTCATGATGGAACTGGACTCAGTGTCTGAGTCTCTGACTCCTAGTCAGTGCTGTTTCTCCCACATCAGACAGCTTTATTCTAAATTCAATTTCTTCCTCAGTTAAGTAAAGGAATTTTATTCCCTCTCCTTCAGTAAAGTGCCAACATGGCCAACTTGTAAAGAGACTAAAATTCATGAATACTCTGGGGAGATACATACGTTTATCTGCATGAAAAAAAGGAAAAGTGTCATGTTCTTTAAGAGACTCAGGGAAATCTTTAAGATTTTCTTTAAACTACTTTAATGCTTTGATGGTTTGAAGAAAGCATATCGGAAATCTCTGGAGAAAATGGCTAAATGGGCCTAAGGTATTATATCTGGGCTAGAGCTGCTTTAAATAAAACCTTCTTTCACCTTGTATTGTTTCCTGAGTAGAGCAAAATAGATAAGCCTGTTGTTACTATTTTTTTAAATGTAATTTCAATGTGCTTTGGATATTAACAGAGCCATCACCTTTACTCCCCTCACACTCAAATAATAGTTAAAGCATGAGGGTTACGAACATCAGCTCTACCTGGGCAGTCTGTTTTATTTCTTCACTATTTGCCCAGCATATATTACAATTCTTCACATGTAGCAGGTGCTCAAAAGAGACGTGGATAAAAATTTATTGACCATCTGCTATAGCCTGGGTACCCAGCCTGTGTGCTGAGGGTCGGAGGTGGACCAAAGACATGTCCCTGCCCTCACGGAGCCTGGAGAAGGGGGACAGACAAGACAGCTCGTTATTTTAAAGCATACACACAAACACATGAAGAAATACACTTTGAGAAAAAAGTCATGAACATAATGAACAGACTGCAGTAATCAGGCACACACGAAACAGGCAAACAAAGCCACTTAGATAAGGTTGTCAGCGAAGGTATATTGGAGAAAATAACTTTTCTTGGAGGCATGAATGAAGAGGAGGGGCAGGGACAGAGACTCAGAGGTTAGGCACTCCAAGTGGAGGTCCAGCAGGTACAAAGACTCTAGGATGAAGTTCAGTGTGCTCTAGACCATGAAGAGTCTGGCGTCATTGCAGTTGTTGGCAGGCGGCATGTCACGTTGGGTGTACTCTAGGGGAAATGTGAAGTCATTGATGGATTTAAGAAAAGAAGTGACATGATCTCACTTATGTTATAAGAAAAGCACTCTGGGCTATGAGGAGAAAGGATTAAGAAGCTAGAGGACCAGTATTGCAACGGATGAGGTGGAAGTGGGTAAGGGAGATATTAATAGGTGGAAAGGAGACAATGGGCTCAAGGTACGCATTGGAGGAAAAATGACCAGGTTAGCTGAAAATGTGGCTCTGGGGGTTAGCGAAGGGCTGGGATTGCCAGGTGGATGGGAAAAGACTTCGGAAGGAGCAAGACAAGGAGAAGAACAGAATTAGTCTGCAAACGTATTCAAAAGGGCTTCCCTGATGGCTCAGTGGTAAAGAATCTGCCTGCAGTGGGGGAGACCTGGGTTCAGTGGCTGGGTTGGGAAGATCCCCTGGAGAAGGGAAAGGTTACCCACTCCAGTATTCTGGCCTGGAGAATTCCATGGATTGTATATAGTCCATGAGGTTGCAAAGAGTTGGACACAAATGAGCGACTTTCACTTTCATATTCAATAAGGGTAAAAGAGCTGGAATGAGTGTTACCCTTACCATTTCCCAATAGTATTCACAGCTTTATCCTTTCCATAACAGTAAAAGAGAGACAAAAATCAGTGAGATTTCAGTTCACATGTGAACTATGAAGATGGGTTGGCACAAGAATGACCCATCTAGCAAACCTAATAAACCATATTTCCCTGTGGTTCTTCTTATTGGCTGAGTTGATAGTTCCTAGTATACCAGGGCCTCAACACGGTCGGTGTTCCAACAGCTCTTCCCAGTTTGAATGAGTGCACGAGGCACAGAGACTGGTATTTCCTGGAATCGTTCAGCATGGAGTGGGTGGCAGGGTTAGTGGCCAAAGAAGAGAGGGATGTTCATTTGGCAGCACAGAGCTCTCTGTGCCCCCAAACCAGGTGATTTCTTGGTGCACAAGGACATTCATGAGTCACTTGGGCAGACCTCTTGGGAGTAGTGCCTGAAGAGTGGAAAATAAAAATAGTGCTTTTGGTTGTTGGTTTTCTTCTTTTGTCCTGGGAGGACCCTGCTCTCCCTGGCTGCTCCTCCCTGTCCCCGTCTGCTCCCTGGCTCCCCTGGCTTTCAGAGGAGCTGGTACTGGACACTAACTACCCTTTCTCACTTGACATCTTCTCCTGCAGAGCAAGCTGCTTTCTTGCCAAATCTCTAGGTCGGTGGCTCATCGGATGTCAGCTGCCCCCACGGCTTCCAGGGTGAGCAGGGAGGGTGCCGCAGCCAGTGCTCAGGGCCAGAGAGGAAGGTGTCACGTGAGGGGCTCATCCCCTGGTCCTGGAACTGAAGATCGCAGAGCTCTGCGCTGGACCCCAGCCACTCAGACCAAGCTGGCAGGCCCCTGAAGAAGGTGAGGGGCCAGAAACGCCACAGGACAGCACCCTGGCTTCCTCCCCACCCAGCTGCCCCATCCTGACTCCCCTCCAGAAACTGGAAGGGCTGTGCTTTCTTTGGACACAGTCTGAGGCTGAGATCAGCAAAATCTGGACCCTTCGACAGTATTCCAGAAAGTGCCTCTGCGTGCTGACCTAAAGGCTAACGAGCCTTTCTAGGAGGTCCTCTTCTTCGATTCACCAGCTCTGCCTCTCTGCCACTCTGATGTCCTTGGGCAATGCCCCTTTGTCCTGGAGCCTTTCTCAGAAAGAAGGAGATCAATGCCAAGTCCCGGGCAGCCCTCACAGTGAGCCAGCATGGCCAGATCTGGGCAATCCTCAGTTTGTTTTCAGAGCTAGCCGTCCTCCCAGATCTGGCCTAGGTGACTTGTCTCTGGGTGCCCTGCCTACTGTCCTTCCCAGTCCCAGCACTCAGTGCTGCTGGCATGACCTTCTGCAGTAGCCTGCAGAAGTCTGCCTCCTGCAAGGGAGATCTCACGGAATGTCTGCTCGGTTTATACTGACCCAAGGACCCCCAGGGACAGGAAGCTGGTTGCTGTTTTGTGAAATGGGACCTTACACTCTGACTCCACTCACGGTTGATTGGACAAGAAGGGCCAATAGGAAACTTTATCCTGTTATTAGGATTAGAGGCGAGAGAGACAGAAAAACACAGAGACAGAGAGATTTATCCTTCTGTGAAGCTGTGGTTGGCCTTTCTCTGCTGTGACTCGAGATGTAGAGGCAGCAAGTCAGCAGAAAGAATGAACAATGAGTCGGATACACAGAAAGAGGCAATGATGAGAGACAAAAATACTTCAAAGATTCCCCACAGCATTCCAGATTTGGGTTTCTAGCCTCCCTGAGGCTCATTCTTGCCCACAGGGGTTCATGACTATTCAAATAAAGTCCTTCTTCTTCATAACGTGATTTCTCTCCCCACCACCAACATAGACTGAAGCAATAATATTGCTATTATATTTCTTTAATTCTACCACACACCATCAATTTGAATAATGGTCTATTTATGTATGTGTGTGTTGGGGGAGAAACACAACATTAAAAATAAATATTGTCTGTATGACTTATTCCAATTTCAAAAATGTTCCACATGAAAAGCATGCATCTTAACATTGAGGAAATAGGACACTTCACTTATAGTCTCTGGTCCTGACTTTTAATTAGGTAAAATGGTCCATTTAAATGCAATTAAATTGTGTATGTCTCCAAGTCATTACGGAGTAGCTGGAATCTATGTGTTATGATTTACACGAAAGCCACTTGGATTAGTGTCTAGCTGGTCAGGAATAGCCTTAGGCAGCTTCCTACAGACCCTGCTGTGGGTATCATAACCATGACCATAACTGTGGGACTCATTATGGATCATAATCGTAAGAGGATTTCCCTGTTAAGAGCATTATCCAAGCTCTTATTGTTGCTCTCATGGTGGGACACAGTCAGAGAGCCACGTTAAGCTGTCCATTGTTTCCAGGGAGGCTGCCCACCCACTGCCTGTCTGCTGACTGTGATCACTTTCCTCCCTGCCTCCAACTTCTCTGGCGACCCCCAAGATGAGGTCCAGATGCAGGCGGGAACGGGTCGGCCCAAGCATAACTAAGCACTCTACGGAGGCCTTGCAAACAATCTTAGAGTGGTTTGGAAGCCATCGAATCACCTGCATCCTCTGCCAGATGCAGAGCTGCGGCTCAGAGAGTTTGAGCAAGTTGACTGGAGTCACTTGGCCAGCTGGCGGCACAACCCAGACTAAGCCGGGTCCACTGACCTCCCATGCTGGGCTCCACTCCTCTTATCACCACGCTATACACGCGTGCTAAGTCGCTGCAGTCGTGTCCAACTCTGTGCACCCCATGGACTGTAGCCCGCCAGGCTCCTCTGACCATGGGTTTCTCCAGGCAAGAATACTGGAGTGGGTTGCCATTTCCTTCTCCAGAGGATCTTCCCAACCCAGGGATCGAACCCACGACTCTTATGTCTCCTGCATTGGCAAGCAGGGTTCTTTACCACTAGCGCCACCTGGGAAGCCCTACCACCACCACTCCTCTTCCCCGCACAAGGCAGGGAGGCTGGGCATCCAGCATGGGTACATGAGATGGAGTCTGACAAATGATTAAGAGCATGGAGCTGGAGCCAGAGTGCCCAGGTTCAAATCCCAGCTCCATGACTTCCCGTCTGCCTGTGCTCAGCCCAGCTACCTAACAGCTCTATGCCTCAGTCATCCTATCTGTAAAATGGAGATAAAAACAGTTATCTATTGTGTAAGAGCATTGTAGCATTATTAAGTTAATGAGTAAAGCATTTTGACCACTGCCTGGCACGTGGTACACTCTATATGTATGTTTGCTAAATAAAGTCAAGCAGCCTCAGATGCCCTGGGGTCTGAGCTGTCTGGAGGTAGATCCATCCCAGGCCATCAGGTGGACAGAATCTCTCAGCCCCAGGCTGAGGGGCTGTGTTGCAAATGCGGCTAGGAGCAGAGCCGAGGAAAGAAGGAATAGGGCAGGCGCTGCAGCTTGGGTAACCTCAGCGGATGCCCCATCCCCATTCCTCCCAGAAACCTCCCGTCCTTCCCAAGCACACGTTAGCTAGTGGAGTCCCCAAGAGCACTGCTGGTGGCAGCGAGGCCGCCTGCCAAGTGGCCAGTTCCCTCCACCTCCCGGAGCTGGGCTTGGGAGAGGAGCAGGTTCCAGACTCCTGCTGAGGAGGCAGTGAGAGCTTCCAGAAGGCTGGGTCCACCTGCTGAAAGCTCTTAAACTGTGGGGTAGGGTCACAAAAGGAACTCCTAAAAGAGGAGGCATTTCTTATTGTTTTTTTTTGTTTGTTTGTTTTTACCAACTTGCATCTTTAAGGGTTAATTCAAACAGGAACTGTGAGGTGAATTCCGTTCCAACTGGGAGTTCTTCTCCCTCCAGGGTCCTCTCAGAGGCTCGTGGGAAATATGCAGGGCTCGGAGCTCCTCATCCCTGGTTTCATGATCCTAATATCCCCTTTGGATCTTCACGCAACCTCTCAGAAATGTGGGAAGAATCTTCTCTTGTTTTTTTTCCTGAGCACGCTCTCTTTCTCCCCCATCCCCTTTCTTCCCTCTCCCCTCACTTCCCCAGGTTTATTCAAGGTCCAGGCTTGATGTTCAGGCAGAGGCACCATCTGAGACTCAGCTGGGGTCCCCTCCAACCTGAACCACTGCCAGTAATTCCAGGGAGACGACAGAGGACGGTGGAATCGGGGAGAGGGGGCGTGGTGCGCTGCGCGCTTGCTCTCTCGGTGGAAAAGGCAGCCATCAGTCGCAGCTGCTTCCATAAAATACACCTCAAGCCAGGGGAGGGGGTGCCTCAGGCTGCCAGGCCTGTATTCCAGCTCACAGCTGGGGATTTGAGGAGAAGGAATGTTGATGGGGAAGCCTGGAGGGAAGAGAAGGAGTCTGGAACAGGAGGAACAGGCAGGGGAGCCTGCTGGACAGGCAAGAGGAAAGGAAAGGAGATATCGAGGGGCTGGGTGACTGAGCGAAGAGGAGCAGGCTGACCCAGGGGTGGGCCAAGGGAATTCAGGAGCCAGCTGGGAAGGTAAACACCTGCTTTCTCCTAATAGAAAGCCACCAGGCTTCCTTTAAGAACCGCCTTCCTCTCTGGAAGCCTCTGCTGCTCTCTCTGTGGGCCTCCCTGCTGTAGCTTCAGGCCTGAGTCCTTCAGAGAGTGAGACACACAAAGCTGGTAATTCAGGGCTCCTCCCCAGGGGGGACACAATCGCCCCCTCAACCCCCACCCCCACCCCTCCAGGCAACCCTCCCACTCAGCACGCCCGTTTCAATCCTCCAAACTGAACCAGTGTCCTCAGGTAAGAGCTCTGCCAAGGCACCACACTTGCCTCTCAGGGCCGCTTTCTGTTGGAGAACGGCTTATGTTAGCAAACAAAGGGCCAGTGGGCCTTTCCCAGAATTTGTATGCAGCGCCCAGGTTCACACAGTTAAACCGACTTCTGTGTTTTCTGATCTCACCAACATGGGATTTTTTTTTTTCAGACAACTTTATCTCATCTGTCTTTTGGGGATGTAATAACCCAAGATACACTGCAGACTTAAATGGTAAGAGGCAGGATGTGATATTAATCACTAAGAATACTCAGCTTTAAAAGCACCTAATGCTGAATAAATTAAAGCACTCAGTCACGCAGACCAGACAAAAGGGGAGGGGAAACTGAGGGCAACTACAATGGAGACAAGACTTAAAAGGAGCTTTGGGATCTGCCTGAGCATGTGGATAGAAATGAGATGCAAGCAGATACTGCCACCAGCCAGCCCTGCGCTGATTCTAAGGGATTCTAAAATGGCAAAAGGATGGCCTTTGAGTCTGAGAGACAGCGTACTAGCTAAGCCCACAAGGTCCCATCCCAGGATCACTCTTAAATTATTCTAGACCAGAAGGAAATTTCACAACTTGCTTGGATCTTACCGTTTCTCTGGGGATGCAAACTCACCATGGAAAATTCCCAGCCTCATCCAGGTCTGGGCACCCTGCCCTGCCTCTCTCCCCACTGGTTTCTGGGCCTTGAAAACCTCCGCACATTTTCCCTCGTCTTGTTGGCAGAAGTGACAACTATCCACTTGTTGGGAACCAGAAGTGGGGGCAAACTTGGAGATGATGATCAAAGGAAGACGCCACCAGACCTATGGTGTCAGCATCACCAGGCAGGGCCGTCTGTCTTGGCGCAGAGCTGGGATGCATGGGCTCCCACGGTGAGACCCCAGAGAGAAGGACTCCACCCATCTGTCCAAATTCCTTTTGAGGGAAAGGAACAAAACCCAGGAGGAGGCCAGTGCCCAGAGAACCCTCCAGGGGATACTCAGAGTTGGTAAAACAAGTTCTGGCTATCCCAGCACTCAGAGGTGTTACTGAACACTTCTAGATAAACTCAGAGGAAAATTCAAACTGCAGGTGGGTTGAGAAGGTCACCTCTGCTGTGGAGGCAGAATATCAGCCCCTCAAATGCTGACATCCTATTTCCCGGAACCTGGGCCTCTGCCACCTTATATGGCAAAAAGGACTTTGCAGATGCGATTAAGTTAAGGATCTCAGGATGGGGAGATTATCCTTGATTATTCAAGTAGACCCAGAGTAATATCCAGGTCCCTCTAAGAGGGAGACAAGAGGGCCAGAGTCAAAAAGATGTGACAAGGAAAGGAAAGGTCAAGCGGGTGCCATTCCTGGTCCGGGAAGACTCCACACGCCTTGGGGTAACTAAGTCGGTGCACCACAACTGCTGAAGCCCGTGTTCCCTAGAGGCCATGCTCTGCAACAAGAGAAGCCACCGCCATGAGAAGCCCACAACTAGCGAGCAGCCTCCTCTCTCTGCAGCCAGAGAAAGCCAGCACCCAGCCATGAAGACCCAGCTCGGTGATAAATAAAAAAATAAATAAATTTTTAAAAAAAAAGGAAAGATGGAATGGGCAAGGAAACATATTCCCCCACAACGTCTAGAAGAGGAAGCAGCCCACTCGACCCATTTTAGACTGCTGGCCTTCAGAAGTGTTAGGTGATGCCTGTATATTGATTTAAACCACCAAGTGTGTGGTAATTCATTATAGCAGTGAGAGGAAACTAATACTCTTAAAAGCTACTTGACTTCCCCATGACCCAGACCACTTCTGGGTGAGCCTGAAACATGGCGCCCCTCTTGCCTCTCTCCACAGATGACCTTTGCCTGGTGCTCCCCTCTCCTGACTTTTTAATGCTGCCATTCATTCTCTCATCTCCAGCTGTGAAAAATTTGTTCTCCTCAGCTATCTGAAGGACTCCCCCAGTGCCATCTCATCATTCCCAGTAAGAAAGCTGGAAGGAGAAACATGAGTCCACGGGCTTTGAGGAGTGCGCAGGATGTCTTTTCCTCACTGACTGAAGAAGACACTGGGAAGGGTCCTCTAGCAGAAGAGTCAGTCCTGGGTTTCTCCACTGGCCCTCCCAGACACACCCAGAGTGATGTACTGCATGCCTGTAGACTGTAGCTGTCACAGGACGCAATCCCTGGGGGTGGCTGAGGCCCTGGGCCTCCCCTAGAGGTGTGCTGGGAGCTGTCTGTCACAAGATGCCATCCCTGGGGGTGGCCGAGGCCCTGGGCCTCCCCTAGAGGTGTGCTGGGAGCTGTCTGTCACAGGATGCCATCCCTGGAGATGGCCGGAGCCCTGGGCCTCCCCTAGAGGTGTGCTGGGAGGCCACAGATTATGTGTCCCCCACCCTCGCACCCTTCCCTGCCCCAACTGCCATCTGGGTAATCTCTTCGGACAAATATCCAAGAAGACCTTTCTTGGCCTTCTATACAGCCTCCTCCAGGGAGAGGGGTTTGTCTCTACTCCCTGCTGCACAGACACAAGCCCATTGCAAGATCCTCTGAGCCCCAGTTGGCACAAGCCACTCTCTTCTGCTCCAACTTTCACGCCACAGGCAGAGGCTCGCAGGCCTCAGGGCCCCGTCAACCTTTGATGCAAATTCTGATCCATTTCAGCACTCTGTGCTTCCCCTGAAAGCCACGTCCAACTGAATTCATTTCACCCCAGAGTCTGTCTGGGCCTTACTGAATAGGTACTGTGGTGGGCATAAGAACACCCTACCCAGCCTTTCTGGTCCCAACTCAGATGTCCACGGACAGCTGAGCACTGGTGTGTGGGAAGCTCCCAGGGTGCCCTAGGGAGACGGCTCTGGGCCCACTTGCTGTCTGCTCTGGTCAATGAGTCAGAAATAAGTCACGCGTTAGGTGGAGAGAATTGAGGAACGAGAACACAGTTTGGGATGAGGTTATTACATCTCCCAACTCCTCACCATGTTGATTAATAGTAATTATCCAATGTAACTTCCCAGGCATGTTAGAGATGCCTTCTCATCCAGTTCACTCAACTACTCCATGATTCTACTGGGCTGTTGTGAAAAGTCACAAGCTTCATTCAAGATAGCAACAAGCTCCACCCAGGAGTTTTCCTCCTCCTTCTTCCTCCTTAGATCCTGTCTCTGTTAACGCCAGCACATCCATTCAGACGCCTAGACAGAACTGTCTGGTAGAAACCACAGGGTCTCATCCTCTTCTACATGTGCCTAATCCATCTCCAAGTCCTGGAAAACCGACATCTCTGGGTGCAGATGCAGATGGGAAGGAGACAGCCCTTCAGGCGTGAATGTAAAACAAGAATGAAACATCAAAGGGCCATCCACTACCCACCCCTGAGGCAGATGGATGGGAGTGAAGGGGCTCTTTCTCTGATCCCTGGCGGCTTTCGGGGCAGCCGGGCTTGAAGATGTTTCTGCTCAGGTCATCTCCAGTTACAGCTTGGCTTTGTCTCCTCAGGCTGAACATTTCTCCCACCTCATATGATGCCTTCCTGAAACTTAAGGAAAAATACAACTTCCCAGAAGGGACACATCCATTCCTCTGGATGCCTTCTCTGTGACCCAGGGTGAAGTAGACTAACCTCTCTCTGTGTTCCCATGTTAACACGTGCATGCCTCTTTTTGCAATTATCCCAAGTACTGTCATTTATTTCATTGCATCCATTTCTATATATGTTTCTTCAACTAGACTGTAGGCTCCTGGAAGTCAGGATCAGGCTTATCTTCTAATCTTCATCCTAATTAGTGCTTGGCACAGTACAGATGCTCATCAATGTTTGTTGGACAATCTCTGAATGTAAGAGACTGGCCTATCCTTTGTGCACAGGATGTTCTTAGGAGATGAAGAGGTCTGCAAGGAGAGTAGGAAGCAGAGACCTTCAATGGCAAGAGTTCTGAACTCTATGAAATTCGTTCCCGGGAAGAACTAAAGCCAAATCAGAAATTACTCTCTGAATTTATGTAATTTCCTCTAATACCAACTTTATTCCCTGACAACAGACACTCGTGGCTTCCTATTTCAGCACAGCTTGTTGGTTTTTAACCAGAATCTGCACTATTGTGTCACTAGAGTAGCACCATGATCAAATGTAAGCCTAACAGAGTAGATTAGGAATGAAGCTAGGAAGATGAGATTAAACTTGACAGCTGTTAACATCCTGAGTCATTGTCTCCTCCACTTTTCTCTGAATCCTTACATCAGGCTTCTGTTACATGTGGCAGACTGAATACATGCATTTATTGCCACTCTCTTGAAACCCCACTAAAATGACATTACGGGAATAAAAAGGAAAATTGTCAAGGACAGAGAAACTGGGAGGGGAGACAAAAGATGCCTACACATTTTTTGGAAGGTGAAAATACATGCGTGAGTGGTAATTGACATGGCAGAGTGGAGAAAGCCAAAACAAACATCTAGAGCTAATTTGCACCGTTGAACCTAAGAATGACTCAGGATCTGAGACACCGTTATCTTAGAAAGCATGGAGCAGAACAGAGAATGAGTGAAAACTGATGTAATGGGCTGTTATACCTGCACAGTCCCTGGCCGCTGTGTAGCAAGTTTGTTACCTCTCCTTGACCCTGGTGGGAAATAAGACTATTATTCTCTGGAACAAAGGATCCTATAAGGTTCTAGACTCTGGGAAACTGGACACAGTGAAGGGCAGAAGGAATGTGCTTTCTGGAACACAAGGGGATTAAGAGAAAGTCTCCATGCTAAAGAGTGATATCCACAGTTCCCTTTCTTATGAGGCTCCCAGAACTCTGCGGGGCTGGTTCATGTTTATCAAGCAGAAGACTGAGGACTCTTCTTTTTTTTTTTTTAAAGATTTTTATTTATTTCTTTTTAATGTTTGTTTGTTTATTTTTGACTGTGCTGGGTCTTCCCTGCTGCGTGGGTCTTTCTGTAGTGTTGGCAAGCAGGACTCCTCTCTAGTTGCAGCTTGCACACTCTAGAGCATAGGCTTAGTTTACTTGCAGCTTGAAGGTTCTTCCTGCATCAGGGATCGAACCCGTGTCTCCTGCATGGGCAGGTGAATTCTTTACCACTGAGCCACCAGGAAAGCCCAGAAGACTGAGAACTCTTCTTTAGAGAAGCTGATGGGCTCAAGAGAAACATGGATTGACACTGATGGAACCACCCGTGCATATTCCTAAAGCCCACTAGTCAACAGGCTCCACCTGGGACTCAACAAAGCCTGGCTTATGAACGGGCAGTCAAGGATCACCAGTTACTTGAGGAAAGCATGCTATATAAAAGCAGAAGATCAAAATAAACAATGGGGTTCTGGGTCGGGCTCAGAGAAACAGAGAAATGCAGAAAATAGGAAAAAAAATTAAAGATGTAATATCCTCAGAGAGATATGAGATCTTGCTTTCATGAAATGAGAGGAAAATTATATACCAAATATTCATTCATTAAATAAGTTCTAATTTCTGCATGGCACTATTCTAGGTGCCAGAAACACAGAAATAGCATTAATAGAGAAAACATTTAAACACCCCTGCCCTCACAGAGCTTTCATTTCAGTGAGAAAGACAATAAAAAAATAAAACACAGTATGTCTTACTATGATCTATGCTATGGAAGAAAAAAAATAGCAGGGGAAGAAGCTAGGAAGAGCTAGCAGAAAGGGATTATATACATTTAACCATGATCACTGGGGAAGACCTGAAGGAGAAGGTGAAAAATTTGAACAAAAACATGAAGGAGGCTAGGTAGCAAATATGAGGAAGACTCTTGCCAATTAAAAATATTATGACCAAAATTTGAAATTCTAAGAAAAAGTTAAAAGATTAGGTTGAAGAAATCACATAAAGTAAAACATAAAGACAAACAGCAATAGGAGAGGGGGGGGGGGAAAGTAGAAGGTAAAAGATGAACCCAGGAGGTTCAATCTGACTAAAAGGCTTCCCAGAGACACACACATTTATAGTGTACTAATTCACAATAAAAGCAAAGGAATGGGGTAAGAAACATCTTTACAATCACAACAATTGGTGCTGAAACTACTAGATAAATGTATAGGGAAAAAAGAACTTCAACTCCTATCTAAACATTCATAAAATGTTAATCTGACATAAAGTTTAGCATGTTTGCCTAAATATACAAGTGTAAAACCATAAAGCTTCAAGAAGAAAATTTAAGATAATAAATTTGTAATTTTGCAATAGTCAAAAATTTCTCAGGATAGGAAAAGCACTAACTATAACAGAAAAGATGATAAACTGAACTTTTGACAGGTCTTAAAGCTTCTGCTTATCAAAAGACACTTTTAAGAAAATGAATAGGCAAGCTGACCAACTGGAGAAAATATTTGTAGTATATGCTACCAAGGACTTCTATATAAAATATATAAAGAACTCCTACAACTCAATAATAAAAAGTTAGACGAATGAAAAGAACATGTATGGAAACTTGAATATATATTGAATACATATTTTTAAAACTTTTTTCTTTTGAAAATAATTATAGATTCATAGAAGTTTCATAGAGAGTACAGAAAGGTCCCGTGTACTCTTCACTGACTAGCCCCTATTAGTTATGTTTGATATCACTTGGTAACATTTTGAAAATCTACAATTTAAAAGATTGACAATGCCAAATATTGGTGATGTGGGAAAACTGGAACCTTCATAAATTGTTGATGAGACTGCAAAATGACTATAAATTTAACCATGATGATTAAATTTATATAAATTATATATAAATTTATATCACTTTGGAAAACAATATTGATAGTTCTTTATAAAGTAAATAGATACGTATCATGTAACTCAGAAATGCTATTCTTAAGTACTTTCCAAGGAGAAACAAAATCATGTGTCCACAAAAATACTTCTACAAGAATGTTTATAGCAAGTGTCTTCACAATAGCCCCAAACTAGAAGCAACCCATATGTTAATCAACAGATTATATAGTATTCATATAATGGAATAGTTCAGTCGCTCAGTCGTGTCCAACTCTTTGCGACTCCATGAATTGCAGCACGCCAGGCCTCCCTGTCCATCACCAACTCCTGGAGTTCACTCAAACTCATGTCTATTAAGTTGGTGATGCCATCCAGCCATCTCACCCTCTGTCGTCTCCCTTCTCCAGTACTAAAAAAGGATAAACTGTGCTACTCTCAAGAACACAGAGAAATCTCAGTAACATTATGCTGAGCAAAGAAAGCCAAATGCAAAACAATATACAAAGTATAATTCCATTTACATGAAGTTCAGGAATGCAAAACTAAAATCTGATGACAGAAATCAGAATGATGGCTTTGTACTGAGGATAAGGATTGCCTGGAAGGGGGCATGAGAAACTTTCTGGGGAGATGGAAATTGTCTGTATCTTGACTGGGGAGTTAGTTACACAGGTGTATCTATTTATCAAAATTCACTGGATTGTACATTTAAACTTGTCACTCTATGTAAACTTTATGTCTGTTTTCAAAAGTGAAAAGAATGAGGGGAAATAAGATTTCCACAATAAGAAAAAGAATGAAATAATGAAAGGAAGGAAATAAGGGGAAAAACAAATTAGGTTTTTAATTTTTAAATCTCATATCATTTTTTGATATATTATCTACTGTTATTACTACAACATTGATGGTATAAATAAAAACCCAAGACATAAAGAAGTAAATAATTTACTAAAAAAAAAAAGTCCTGGCTCTAGGTTTTCTTACTACCAATAAACTTAACCACCTCCCCTCTGTGGCAAGAAAAATAGCATATGTTTGAGAGGCATCTATAATTGAGAGCTGCCATCGGTCTGTGGGCTATTATAATTATCCCTTCAAGAGTAATGGACCGAGGATTCAGATGAAGCCTCTCTGTTGGCAACAATCATTTCCTGCTCCATTTTTAAATTCTTAATCACTTAGATACCTTAAGCCATCAATATTCTCTACCCATTTGCACTATTACTGCCATTCTGCAAAGATCTAAACGCCTTGTGGATGATGCTGGAAGATGTCACAAACCAGGCTTCTCTACCGAGAGAGCAGCTGTGCTGTGCTCAGGGCCTTTACACCCAAGGAACGGGACGGCTGGAGCATGCACGCACTGATTGTTTATTTGCTCTCCAAATCTAAGGAATAAACTGGTAGTTCTCTTACTACTGACTTCATCTAGGTCCCCTTCCTGAAGAAAGTGTATATATTGCTATATTTAAAATAGGTAACCAGCAAGGACCTACTGTATAGCACAGGGAACTCTGCTCAATATTCCTAACAACCTAAATGGGCGAAGAGTTAGAGAAAGAATAAATATGTGGATGTGTATCACCAAATCACTTTGCTGTGTACCTGAAGCTAATGCAACATTGTTAATTAACTATACTCCAATCTAAGACAAAAAAATTTAAAAAGAAAGTGTATACTGTAAACCACAGAAAATGAAATGTTACAGGATACAGATAGAAGAGCATAATATATATGAAAGCTCATAATCCTGATACAAGTATCAGAACCCTGAGTTCGTCAAATGAATAACGATTCATCAGAAAACTGACAGCTAAGAGGGTTCTCAGAGATCATTTATTCCAAACACTCTCTCTTTACACATGAAAAAAAATGAGGTCATTTTGTGTGTGTGTGAAGGTGGGGACAGGGGAAAAGAGAGACAAAGGGAGAGAGGGAGAAGGAGGTGACAATGTGGAAATAGCACTGAAATCTCAATTAGGAAACCTTGGTTTCACATCCTGCTTTTCACTTGGAAGCACAATCTTGCCCAAGTGCTTAACTGAACCTCTGGTTCTCTCCGTACAATGACCATAAGAGAATCTGTCCTGATTACTCGCCTGCTCATATGAGAATCAAATAAAAAGGTCTGAGAAGCTGTTTTGTTAAGCCTGTATTAATGCTTGTTACTACTATTGCCCAAGTTGGCAAACGGGAAAGTTACAGCTAGAAGTCAGGTCTCCAGAGTGCACTCTGTTGTCTGGAAACCGCCCCTTGACTCCTCAGCTGACCTCAGGGAGCTCGGTGTGATTAACCTCACAGCTTAGGAGGGAGCATCTGGCTTCAGGGGGTTGTGGAGGAGGAGCAATGGCAGCTGCCCGCTAGTGAGACAGTGTGGGCTTGGGAAAGAGCAGCAAGTAACTAGAAACTGTTCCATATCAGAGGATTTGGCCAGGCAGCCTTTTGGAAGACTGCCCTGCTCCGTCTCAGGCAAAGACCGATGGGGAGGGCAGAACTGCGAAGACGGAAGGACATGTCTGCAGGGATCAGGACCAAGGGCCTCCAGGACCTCCCGTTCCCTGCTGGCTGAGTTTGAAGGGTCCTGCAACTGAAGTGACTTAGCAGCAGCAGCCAGTTGCCCCTTCTCCCCCAGCCCTCTGCCAAGGTCCCACGAAAGGCAGGCGCAGCAGCTCCTGGAAATCGCCACTTTAAATCTTCAGGGATTGATGTCCAGAGAATGTGCTTGGAGAGCATTGCCAAATTCCTTTCGACATTTTTATTTTATTTATTTTTACTTTATTCTACTTTATAATACTGTATTGGTTCTGCCATACATTGATATGAATCAGCCACAGGTGTACACAATCCAGAGAGATGATATGGGGTGAGAGGTGGGAGGGGGTTTCAGGATTGGGAGCTCGTGTACACCTTTCGGCATTTTTGAAAAGAGTTTAGAGTTAACAGCTTTCCTGTGGGAAGAAGCCCAGCTCAGAGAAACCCTGGATGCAAATCCTGAGCCATTATTCACAAGCTGAAAGTCCCTGGGTAACAGATTCACCTTGTCTGAACTCTACTGTCCTTGTACTTACAGTTGGGATAAAAACAATACCTTCTTCTTTTGTTCAATTTTATTTATTTGATTTTAAAAATCTTTTCGGCCATGCTGTAAAGCATGTGGGATCTTAATTCCCTAACCAGGGATCAAACCCACCACCTCTCCCCGCATTGGAAGCGTGAAGTCTTAACCCACTGGACCGCCAGGGAAATCCCAACAATACCTTCTTCATAGAATTATTGTGAGGAAGGTAATGATAATGGTTAATGCTAATTGAACTACGTGCTGTGCATTGTTCTAAGCTCTCGACATGGATTATCTCAGTTGTCACACAGTGTGTTTTTGATAACTCTTCTGGCACCTGGGAGCTACCATGCTCACAAGTAAAATGAAGCTCCTTTTGAGTGAGCATCTTCATCTCTGTCTCCTAGGGAGCGGGTGAGAGGCTGGGAAGGGGATGTGCCTGCCTTAGGGAGAGGGGAGAAGCATTCATTAATGCCTGAACTCACTGACACGTCCTGGGAGGTGAGGCCGTTATTATCATTAAAAATCAAGACCCTGTAAGCACAAACACAGGAAAGGAGAGTGGTCCTTTGAACATCAAGAGAGCCAGCTGGACTGAACAGAATGATTACAGTGCGTAGGAAGTCTGGCCGTTCCATCCTCTTCCTTAGGGCCCACTGCCAATCAGCCTCGAGAGGGGCCTCAGCCCAGTGAATCTGACTTGGCTTCCCCCCTTCCTGGGTGCTGTGTCCCTGTAGGGAGTGCCCAAGAGCAACAGCTGTGCTAGCAAGCCAGCCTCTCACACGGCTACCACTGGAGACATATCCTCAAGTACACACAGTTGACTGACTGGTACCCAGGAGGTGGAGCAGCTGGTGCAATGGCTGTTTGGATCCTGACGCTGTTTCCTCTGGTGAGCTGCTTCTTGAGAAGAGCCGGACTGGGGAGTCTTTCCAAACGCCTGGCGACTTAGGTGTGAACATCCCTGCTCAGAGGCTGGCAAGATTTATCCGCCAGGCCTGCCAAGCTGGGTTGAGGTAGATAAACCCAAGGATGACCTGCCAGGTTGCTGTTTAATTACCACACCCAGAAAGTGCCTTAATGGTGAGGGAGGAAAATGATCATGACCCAGAAGCCCCACCTAACAACATGAATTTATCCTAAGGGTGGGTCATGGTTATTAGAGTATTATCTTTAGCTGAGGTGGGCTGGAGTTCACCAAGGCTGCAAATGGGTTATTACATTAGATCCTGATGACAAGCTATGAGCTAAAGCATGATGTGTCTTTATTTTACTGACAAAGAAACTGAGGTTCTCTGCCCAGCTAAGGGACTTGGCCCAAGGTCATACAGTTAATGGGCAGCTGAGAGCTGGCACTTAGTAGGTGCTTTAAGAATAAGAAAAGACTGGATTAAGGTAGGTTTTCTCAGCCTCGGCACTGCTGACACGTTGAATCAGATGCTTCTCTGATACGGGAACTGGCCTATATGTTGTGAGACGTCTAGCCGCATCCCTGGCCTCTCTCACTAGATGCCGGCAGTTCCCTACCCCTTTCAAATGTGGGACTTCCCCGGTGGCCCAGTGGTTAGGATTCTGTGCTGAGACTGCAGGGGAGCACAGATTCTATCCCTGGTTGGGAAACTAAGATCTTGCATGCCACGTAGCAAGGCCTAAAAAAAAAAAAGTTCCCCAGAAAAGAAAACTACCCCAGACTGAGAACCAGGGAGTTAGGGTAATAGTAAGTGAAAGTCAGCCAAGAGCCCAATCCCAGGACTTTATCTGACTCTGCAGCTCAAATTGTGAGCCACCCGGGATCAGGTGAGGACTGGCTTCTGACTGAGACCATGACATTAAAATAGATCTCATAGTTAAGAAGTAATTCTCTCCTGCTTGCCAGTCCTAATGAAAACGGAATGGATCTCATTTCCCTTACAATTCTACTGCTACTTCCATTAGTAAGACGAAACCTCCTTTTCATCTGGCCCTCTTATTCCTGAAGGAATCCATCAGGGCTGGAGATGGAACTCCTTTAGTCTACTCAGACTTCCTTTTGAGAGAAGAGAAAACATAAATAAGCTCTGGAAACACTTTCTGATGATATAGAATAAAATATTCAGAATATTTAGAGCCCTCACTAAATACCAGGCACGGTACGTAGCACTTTATACGCTGTCTCATTTAAACATTATTTTCTAGATATGGAAACTGAAGCTGAGAAAGTCAAAGTATCTTTCCCAGGACCATGGAGCTAGCAATGATGAAGCTAACATTTGAGCTCAGGCCTGACCCAGGCAGTGTTTCCTCCCATCCTAGGGCCACTGGAACTCCCTCAAGCTCTTACAGGTCTGCTCTCAGTTGGTTTAGAACCCCAGAATGGAGAAGGAATGTGAGAGCTGTCATCCAATCCCATCCTCCCTCCCAGGGCCCATCTCCTGATTCCATATGGTGGAAAACTTCCCCTGGATAAAAATAAAATTGTGAAAGTGTTAGTCACTCAGTTGTGTTTGATTCTTGTGACCCCCAAGGACTGTACCACCAGGCTCCTCTATTCCTAGGGATTCTCCAGGCAAGAATACTGGAGTGGGTTGCCATTCCTTTCTCCAGGGGAGCTTCTCAACCCAGAGATCGAGACTGTGTCTCCTGCATTGTAGGCAGATTCCTACCATCTCAGCCAATGGGGAAGCCCTCCGTTGGACAGCCTATGGTCAATTAAAATTGCTCTAATACACCACCTCATCCTCTCCCACTCCCACCCACACCATTCACCCTCCTCCTGGCTGACTTGTCTCCACCAATAAAATCACTCAGTTTACCAAGTTATTAAGCCCTTGAAATCATCTTTGACTCTTCCCATTCACTCCCTTCTCCCCCACATCTTATCATTCACCATGTCTTACACCTGTCCCGATTCCTAGACTCAATTCTATCTCTAGACTCAGTTCTTGGCCTCTCACCTGGACTTTTCTCTTTTGGGGGCTGTACTGCACAGTTTGTGGAATCTTAGTTCCCAACCAGGGACTGAACCGGCATCTTTGGCAGTGAAATTGAGTCCAAACCTCTTAACCACCAGAGAATTTCCCTACCTGGACCGTTAATGGCCTCTCACTGTGATCCCTTCAATTCCACTGTACCCACTGCCTCCAGACTAAACATCAGCAGCTAACTCTGATCTTGACCTTCAGTGGCTCCCAAGGTCAACAGGGTTGAGTCCAGACTCCAGATGTGCCTGACTTGGCCCTCTTCTACTTTTCCGGCCTCTGTCCCACTGTTTCTCAGACAAATGAACATCTTGTCACCCCCAGTGTTCGACAACCTCTGTGTTTCTGCCTACTGTCCTGTTTGGAACAATCCTGCAACCCCACACTCACCCCTGGGATAGTCACTTCTTTCTCCCTTTCTTCTTGTGACAAAATAAAGAGTCAAACATATGGAAACCCTTTCTATCCTTTAAGACCAAATTCAGATGCTACTTCCTCCATGAAGCCTTCCTTGATTTTCCCAGTTGCAAGTGATCTTTCCTTCCTATTAATATATATACATATATATAGTACATATGTATCATAATACATATATTATGTAGCATATATGTATTATATATATAATACAATATAATTCTATTATACTGATGTTTTCCAACTGCAGTGCTGGAGAAGACTCTCAAGAGTCCCTTGGACAGGAAGGGGAAGGAGATCAAACCAGGCAATCCTAAAGGAAATCAACTCCGAATACTCACTGGAAGGACTGATGCTGAAGCTGAAGTTCCAATACTTGGGCCACCTGATGCAAAGAGCTGACACATTGCAAAAGACCCTGATGCTCAGAAAGACTGAAGACAAAAGATGAAGAGGGCAGCAGAGGATGAGATGGTTAGGTAGAATCACCGATTCAATGGTTATGAGTTTCAGCAAACTCTGGGAGATAATGAAGGACAGGGAGCCTGGTGTGCTGCACTTGATGGGGACACAGAGAGTCAGACATGACTGAGTGACTGAAGAACAACAAATATGACATACTACAAACTACCATAATACATCCCTTGTATCTTTTCCTCTGGCATTTTATCACTCTCTCTGTGAGTGTTCCCTCCTTACTGCACAGAAAAACTCCTGGTTCATAATCTGTAAAACAGGGATGATAATAATGGAAACTCTTTCATAGAACTGTTGAAAGGATTAAATTAGATAAAAGAAATTATTACATGGAAAATGCTTAGGAAATGTATTACATGTTGAGCATTCTAAAAATGCTTGCTATTATTATCTTCATGTCTTTGAGGCACTTAGTGGACATAGGAATTATTAAAACATATTTTTGAACATATGATGACTGTAACATCACTGCTCTTTGAAGATGCAACACAGCTGATCAGCATGTAGCTGGGGCTCCAGTTACATCCCAGATCTGAACAGAAGCAATTCTTTTCTTTAGTGCTGCCATTCTCCTCATGGTAGGTGGGCCCTGAAACATCCTTTTCTTTTAGACCAGTTGACTTGAACCCTTTTTTTCCCCCCATGCCAGTGCCCTGAGAGATAGCACAGTTCACTTTACTAGCAGGCTCAGACCAGGAGGCGTAAGTGAGGAGGTGTACACTGAAAATCATCCCCAAGGGAATTCCTGATACACCTCCCCCCATCTCCTGCTGTGAAACATCTGTCCTCATCTGCTTTTCTTGAAGATAGGACTTTTAAAGAAAATATCTGTTCTTCAGTTTTCCCAACGAGGTGATACATTTTCTCCTCTTCAGTTCAGCCTGTTTCATTACAACAGTAGCAACCCAGCAAAGACATCTTTCAGAGCAGGTGTCCCCAACTTCCAGGGTCTAATTCCTGATGACCTGAGGGGGAGCTCATGTAATAATAATAGACATAGAATACACAATAAATGCAATGCGCTTGAGTCACCACAAAACCATCCGCTCCCCCTACTCCAATTTGTGGAAAAATTGTCTTCCACGAGATGGTCTCTGGTGGCAAGAAGGTGGCCCTGTAGAGGTTTCTCAGTCCTTTGAAACAATAAGCAACATGGCTTGTTTGGCCCTAATCTGCGTGTGCTCACGTGTGCTCACATGCATGAGTACGTGAGTGCACATACAGGCAGCAGAGGGGATGGAAATAATTTATTCTGGTGATGCCGAGTGAGTTACTGTTAACCATTTCCATCTTCCCTCACCATCAGTGTCCATCCATGTGATCCCCTGTGGACAAGCAGCTGAGCCCAGCACAGAAAATATTAGAGTCACAAAGATATTTATGTTCTTTGCCCCTAAGACCTTTGTATCGATATGCATATAACAGAAAAAATAAAAGGAGATGAGTAGAGGGGTGAAAGAGAAAATGTAAATGTTTTTGCATAATACCTCATACCAGCCTCGCAGCCCAGACAATTTGGAGATTAGCTGGAACAAAGGGTAGTTCCTGGCACGTGTAAGATAAGGGGCATTTCAGCAAGATTCTTTTGCTTTAAAAAAACAAAACCCCAAATCCCTCTCCTTCATAGCTCCTGCTCACAGATATATCTAAGGAAGATATGCTTTCTGAAATGCCTTGGGTTTTGGTGAGGTCGTGATGCTTGACTTATTGAATTCATTATTTGAGCCCTGATCCTTTCATCAGCTCATAAGCATAACTTTTCCTTGAAACGACAGCTTCAGCAGAGCACCAGGAAGCAAATCTGTGGAAGCCGCTGGAGTTTCTTCTCACGTCATGCGTAGGAGGGCCTGTGACACGGGTCAGGTCCTTGCCAGGAGAAAGGAACACTGACGTGAACACGGTGAGGACGCGTGCTGCCCACAGTACATCTGCTGCAAAGACCGAGGCAGCAGTGAGAGCAGTGTGCATGAAACCCCTGCCAGTGGCTCTGACCCACGGGGCCTGGCTCACCTGCTGTCTGACCTACACTGTCCTGGGCGCTGGTTTCTGGTGTTCAAAAATAGCCCACATGAAATCTGTCATACGGGTTATATTTCTCCCAAAGGACAGACTCTGCTGGTTTGCAATCCTGAATCATCATCTCAATGACACCTTTCTGCATGGCAGAATTGGAAGCGGGCTTGGAAATGTTTGCTGCAAGTTCAGATGCCTCTGCTCCTTCAGGCAGTCTGGGAGGAGCCTGGAAGACGGGTCCACAATCAGGATCAACATCTCAGACTCCTGGCCTGCTCACAAAAGGACCAGTCATCCTTAAATGGTCACATAGATAAAGAAGGGGCAGGGCAACTCTCAGGCAGCTCTGATGCTGAAGGCAAGGGAAGAGAAAGAAATGGAAAGACTTTAAAAGCATTCTCTTTCCAGCCCCCGCTGAGAATTTTAAATGCCTTCTACCCTGACATGTTTGAAGTCTGCATTTTATTGTCTGTTTAACTTACACAGCAAGCTTCTGGGGCGGGCGAGAGTGGTGTGGTTGTATGTTTGTATCTATAGCTGAGGATCCTGATGACACTCAGAGCAGCAGAAAATAATGATATAGCTAAATCCACCACGGCGGTGGGTAGCCTGGGCCCAGAATGTAAAAGCTAAAGGAGAAATCATCTATCTAGATGGTGTGAAGAGGGCATGAGATTTCTGAAACTGCAAATGCAAACCCCAGGGATGGAAAGAAATATCAAATATTGGGTTGGCCTAAAAGTTCATTTGGATTTGTCTGTAGCATCTTATGGTAAAACCCAAACAAACTTTTGGGCCAGTCTTATACATACTGAATTCCTGCGAAAATTACTTTGATCTTGGGAACCTGGCAGAGAGAACTGAGAGGCTTATCCTTCTAGGGAAGAAGGTACAGAAACCATCCCTCCTTAGAAGAGGCTTGTGCTAAGTCGCTTCTGTAGTGTCCGACTCTGCAACTCTGTGGAGTATAGCCCATCAGGCTCCTCTGTCCATAGGATTCTCCAGGCAAGGATACTGGAGTGGGTTGCCATGCTCTCCTTTAGGGGATCTTTCCAACCGAAGGACTGAACTCTCATCTCTTTCGTCTCTTGCATTAGCAGGTTGCTTTTTTTTTTTTTTTACCACTAGTGATACCTGGGAAGCCCCAGAAGAGGCATGACTCAATCCAAAACAGCAGGCCCCCTTGCTGGGCCTGGCAGAGTGTAACTGGAGGTTCCTGAGCACAGCTCTTTCAAGACTTGCCTTGTGACCTCACCTCACTAGCCCACAATCACACACATCCATGCACTCATTTACCCTTCATTTATTGAATTCCTCTTACGCGCCAGGCATTGTGCAAACACCCGAGCACATAAAGGTGCACAGAACACGCACAACTCCGGCACGGAGCTTGCTTTCTGAGGAGGACAACTACAGGATGATAAGTGCTATGAAGAAATAAAAGGAAGAACAAGACAGCTGTTCCCGTCCCTCACACAGCAGGCAAGGGCCATGTCCCAGAGCATCCAGGAAGACAAGGGGTTCCCTGTTCTCACCCACCGACTGAGACCAGGGAACTATCGTGGTCAGCCTTGGTCAGTTTGGGAGGGAAAACTGAGATAAACTCGATACCCTGTAGGCTGGTGGCCTTGATGATAAAGGAAGGAAGGAAAAGAGAAGGAAGACAGAAGGAAAGAAAAGGACCTTCTTTCTATTACCGAAGCTTTGTAACTTGAAGTACATGTTAATAAAGTGTCTTTAGTAAGAAATATACATGTCTGACTTGCTCTATCGAGAGATTCTTGAGAATGAACCACCCTGTAGACTGGTTATAAAGACTGGTTTCTTTTCTATTTAGGTAAACTTAACTATTGGCCTTTAAAAAAAAATAAAAAAGCAAATCATTAGAAACAGAAAGAAGAAAGAAATATGCACGTCTGACTTTCAAAGCCCAATGCTAATGTGTCAGAATTCACTTGTGTTACTAGGCTTGATCACAATTCAGCTCCCGGAATAGAGTGAACGATTTAAAATCTAGATAAAGACCCTTGGGAGTGGCGTAGAAGGAGTTCTTGATGGACACATTAGAGGGAGCAGCTATAGGAAATGAAAGGAGAAAGGATAATTTCCAATGATTGCGTGTCTACCACATGCCACACAGTACATGTAATTTCATTTAATCTTCACAAATAGTATGTATTAGCTTCTCTTTCTTACAGCAGAGTGAACAAGGCTTAGGAAAATTAAATACCTTACTTAAGATCATAAAGCTATTAAGTGGTACAGCTGGGATTTGAACCATAAGTGAGCTCGCTCAAGATGCATCGGGAGGGAAAACTTCTCACTTCTAGAATTGTGTCAGCAAAAACGGCAATGAAATCTCCCCATGGGATCTTGTACTGAGGGTTGGGAGAGGAATGTTCTTGGGAGCCATGTTCCATCATTATTACCAGCCGACCTACCATCATGTAAAATTTCTCTTCTTCTCATTCGAACAATGTGTCATGCTCCAGATCAGTGCTCCAGCACCTGGCCCCATTTGCTTTGGGTCTTGCTCTTTGCTCAGCCACTTATGTCTTTATCTGCCACAGATTTCATTTAAAATGACTTGCATTATAATAGAACCTTTCGGAGACAATACTATAACATTGTGGGATTTTCAGGCATTCTGACAGCCTCATGGGGCCCTGAGTGCTAAGTCACTTCAGTTCAGTTCAGTTCCGTCGGACTTTATGTGACGCTATGGTAGCCTGCCAGGCCCCTCTGTCCATGGGATTCTCCAGGCAAGAATACTGGAGTGGGTTGCCATACCCTCCTCTAGGGGATCTTCCTGACCCAGGGATCGAAACTGCGTCTCTTACGTCTCCTGCATTGGCAAGCGGGTTCTTTATCACTGACGCCACCAGGGAAGCCCCATGGAGCCCTACTAGCAGACTGTTCTCTCCACGATAGGCCCAACCTTGCTCTCACAACTCTTCACATAGGCCACACGGTTCAGCTCTTTTCATCAAAGCAGCAAGCTCTCAGAACCCTGGATGGACAGAAATTGGTGAGTGAACAAGCTCCAAGGATGCTGAGGATACAACGGGCCGAATCTGAGAAAGTCTGAGCCCGTTCCCCTGCAGACCTTAGAAACAACCAGCCACCAGTTCCTTTTCCTTTTTTCTTTCTTTGGCTGCACTGGGTCATCGTCGCAGGTCTTGGGCTTTCTCTAGCTGTGACATGCTAACTCTCTATGCCCTGGAGCATGTGGGATCTTAGTTCCCAGACCAGGGATTGAACCCACATCCCCTGCTTTGGAAGGTGAATTCTTAACCACTGGACCACCAGCGAAGACCCCAGCTACCCATTCCTGAGCTTACTTCTTCTCTCATATCCCCTGCAGCACCTAGGAAAAAAACACCTTACCCACTGGTCAGGTGCTAGACACACAAGTACACGGATAATATCTTCTGCTTGGTTTAGCCCTTTCAGCCTAGGGTCTTGGTTGAAAGGATTGAGCCCCCAGAAGCTGGTGACTTCCCCACTCTCCGCAGCATTCAAGCCAAGGAGGGCTGGGATAGGGCGTTGGGAATTTGTGTTCTAAAGTGTTGGGCTGGAAGAGCTGCTGGTCCTTCTACAGTTCTGCAGGGGGCTCTGGTGTGGGCATGCGTGTGAGCTCAGTCACTCAGCCGTGTCTGACTCCGTGCAACCCCATGGACTGCAGCCTTCTCTGGGAATAGTGCAGAGGACAATGGGGAAAGATACATTATGAGATTGTGCTTCCAGGGCTTCAACTCCAAGACCACATCACCACGTGGAAAATCATCTGAAACTCTGTCAAGTGCCTGGGAACCATGGTATCACAGGCATTTCCAATATGAGACATGAAAATGAACATAATAAATTTTCAAAGCAGTAGTTGACTCACCCCCATATTGCTGGGTTACCGATCTCAAAAAAGAGGTGGCATTGCCATTGCTATGGGAACTTTCAGTTTCACTCATTGGTATTCAGGCCTCCAGCTGGGAACATCTTGTTCCGGTCCCTAATTGCAGCTCATGACCTACTTCTACTTGCTTGAGCGAGAGGCCCTGGTGAGACACCTTGGAGTCAGGATGCCCCAAACGCTCACTTTGGAATTGGCTTCACTCCTCTCCCCGGCAGAGAGCAAGACACATTATTCCATCGTTCAGTGTTGTCACAGTGAAATAAGGAAGACAGTGTCAAGCTTTCTCTGGTAAATGTTTCAAGAGTTTTAACGGCTAAAATTTGAGAGGATAGAGCATGTGGACGTGTGGACAGTTCTTTCTTCCCACTAGGTTTGTCAAGGCGGGAACCCAAGCCTGATCAAACTCGCCAGAGCCTTGCCCTCACCTTCAAATAGCCTACTGTCCAGCGCATAGCTTAACTAGAAGAGATGGATGGGTGTAGACTGGCTTGAAGACAGAGTTGTGAGAGGACAAAGGGGGGAGGAAGGCTGAGGGGAGTAAAGTTAAATAACTGTCCGCTGGTGTGAACACAAAACTTGCATCCCTTTCTCAGGAAGATCATCAGAACCATCCCACTGCTCTTTCATCCTGCTTAACCTCTGATCATCCTTAACATGTTCCTTTTCTCCTCTCTCGCCCATCTCCAATCCTTCACCAAATGCTATCGATTCTACTTCCAAACAACATCCCTGATATACCTACTCCTCTTCATACAGTGGTAATAAGTTACATTTTAAAGCCATGAATCAGAACGTATCATTCTTCCATTCAACAAAGGCTTCCTACTGTACTTAGCACATAACCTACAACCTTCCTGCTTGTCCACCAGGCCTGATAACCTCTCTTGGCTCCTGTCCCTTTGGCTTTGCTTCAACAGCTCTTGTACCACCCACCATGCCCCAGCCACACTGGCCTCCCTGTTCCTACCACCACACACTATTCTTCCTCATCAAAAGAAGGACCTGCAACTTCCTCCGCTTCCCTTTCCTCAACCCCCAACTCTTTCCTTCCTGTTCACCTTCAGATTTCAGTTTACATGCCCTTTTCTCAGGGAGGACTTCTAAGACTCTTCCAATCTGTGTGAAGACGCTCTACTAGATTCTCCCAGAAATCCCAATATTTCTCCCCCAGAGAAAGTATCACACTTTGTCATTATGTACTAGTGGTTCTCTAAATGTAGTTTCTAGGGACTTCCCTTGTGATCCAATGGCTAAGGTTCTACACTCCCAAAGCAGAGGCACAGCTTTGATCTCCAGTCAGGGAACTAGATTCCACCTGTTGCAACAAAATATCCCACATTCCACAACAAAGATAGATTGCTTGCGCTACAACTAAGACCTAGCGAATAAACCAGACATAGCTAGATAAAAAGCAAACAAAAACAACAGAAAAAACAAATCTAGCTTCTAGACCGACAGTATCAGCATTACCTGGAAACTCATTAGAAAATGCAAATGATTGGGCCCCACTCCAGACCTACTGGATCAGAAGCTGAGGGTGGGCCTCGAATCTGTGTTCCACCAAACCTCTGCGGGAGTCTAATGCACACTAAGGTTTGAGGGCCAGAACTTATTGCTATTCCTGTGACAAGCTGATTGACATCTGTCTCCTCCACTTGACTGAAAACCCCATGAGCTCAGTGCCTGGAACAGAGCAGGTACTTAATACAACTTTGGTGAATGAATGAATTCATAAATGAGTGTTATAGGGACTGGCTAGGAGGGATGCCAAGGAAGCCCAGATCAAAAACGTAGCCCTGCCCTGGGCTCCCACAGTTTGCTCTGTTCACAGACCTCAATGGCGAACTCACCAGCCAGGTTCACAGAGTATGTTTTGGGACCCATCGAGGTTACAGTATTCTAACCCATGGCATCCCTGCTGTAGACACAACACATCGGCTGGCCTTCTTCCAGCCTCAGGTACTTGAAAAGGTTTTGGACAACATTTTTCTCTATACATTAAAAAAAAAAAACTTTTTATTTTATATTGGCATATAGCCAGTTAACAATGTTGTGATGGCTGCAGGTGGAGAGCAAAGGGACTCAGCCATACACATACATGTATCTGTGCTCCCTCAAGCTCCCCTCCCGGCCAGGCTGCCACAGAACATTACGTGGCAGCAGCTCCCATTCACCATACATTTTAAATCCTTTTGGAAACCTCAGAGCTCCCCTGAGGGTAGAGTGGGTTGAGCTTAGTCTTTTGAGAGCACTGCTTCCTGCCTAAAAGGCAGAACCAACAAAGAACTGCTTCCAGAGAGGCTAAGTATCTATTACGAAGCACATGGGATAGTCAACTCCCAGAAGCTGGCATGCGCCAAGCACTCACCACGTGTCCGACACTATCAAGAGATACACAATTCCATAGGATCCTCAGAACGACGCTGTGAAGTGGGCTATTACCCCTCTTTATTGATTTTTAATGAACCTTAATGAGATTAAATACCTTGTTTTACATCACTCCTTTAGCAGTGGTAGAGCCAAGACTTTAACCTAGTTCTGTCCAAACACTCCTCATTCTTAACCCATTACATTCTACAATTCCTCGTAAGTCAGAGAGAGCCACAGACTCTTACAGCCACTTCTGGTGAACAACCAACGTGCCGAGTACATTTCTTTGGCTCCAAAGGCTTCCCAGTTAGTAATACAGGGAGTGCCCCAGGGTGCCAGGGTACCACCCAGCCAGCGTGTAGTTTAGCACGTACCTGCTAAATTACAGAGTACAGAACTGTCACATCATCACCATGGGTATTTGACCCAGATCTCAAATATTTTGATTAATGTTGGGCTCAGACCAGACTCCCATTAGACTACAGACCCCACTACACCCATGCCAGAGACGAGACCCGCTGGACCAACCTTGAGCCTGAAACAACTGGGGAAGACTATCTGTGTTCACAGCACACACACAAGCAGAGTTAACCAGCAAGGAGGTGAGAAACGTTCACCTTGGGATGGTGCTAAGATTCCTTCAAGCTGCCAGGCGGCTATTTGTGGCAGTGGAAGATGGCATTTTCTAGATTAAACTGGATGTGTCTGAAAATTGGCCTCTAAAACCCAAGCAACTTTTCACTAACAAAAATCAGGTCTACGGTTACAATTCATAGCCAACATTCTATTCAGTTTTAGTGCCCTCAGTGGTCTGGGTCTCTGCCACATGCTATTGATAATATAAAAATGAATAAGACACATACCTGCCCTCATAAAGTTTATGATTGACAACACATGATGCTTATGGGGGCAGCAGGCAGAGCAGAGAGTGGAGGACGTTGGTGAGGATAGAACAAGCGCACTGAAATAATCGAGGTGCCAGAGCCTAGGTGCCCAGGCCACGTGTTTGGGTGGCCAACGGAGGCGAGATATCAAGTGCAATAGAGTGTTGCAGGGCAGCCCTCATAAAGAACGTGACTTTCTGAGCTGGGCTTTGAAGGAAGAAAGAGGAAAAGGCTCAAGCAAAGCACAAAGGTGAAGACACTGCAGACATACTCTGCAAGATCTTGAGCTGAGGGTCCTGACTGAGAACAGAGAACTGGAGAGCAAGCCAGAGGGGGAGGGGAGCGGATCAGCGAGAACAGTGGGGAGCACCTGCCCTGTCGTTCCCTGCCCCCATCACTTCGTCTGAGATTTCAGTTTCCTAAACATGCTAGGTCTAAACTGTTTCTAGAATCTTCATCATGCTAAGAATGCACAGCTTTCTTCTTTTTTTTGCTGTCTCATGGTCCCATCCTCCTTTCTGGATGGCAGCAAATTGAAAGATTAAGGGAACACACTCAAGCTTGTGCACACCCCCTGCCAAACCCCTGCTAACTCACTCAGGCATGAATGAGCCAAAGGCAGCAGCATCCAGCGATGCAGGGGATGGGGAGGGAGCAGACGTCACATAGGCTGACTCGGCCACTAGCTCTGTGGAACCTTGGGCAAATGACCTAACCTCAGTTTCATTGATTGTAACAAGAGGGTTAGATCGAGTGATTGTGGAGGTCTTTTCCCATTATGAGATTTTTCTGGCTCCTTCCATTTTATCATTTGCAGTCGCTTTAAGGAGGACAAATACCTTCTTCCTGAAGTGAATTATCACATAATCAAAACAAGATTAATAGCATAAATAAAATGCCCAAGGGTTGGAAATAGAAGGGAGGAGCTCAAATGACTTGAATATAATAGTCAGTCCCTCATTGAAGGAATGTATGTGCATCATAATACAGAACTATGAAAGTGTCAATACGAACAGAGCTTGTGCAAGCAGGCTGGCAGAAAACAGCTGGGCAGAGATGGCATGATTAAGGTGGCATTGTTGGGTGAGTTGTTCAAATATAGAATTTTTTTTCTAACTTGATTTTTCTTTTAAAACGTTATGCCTGTTGCAGAGTAGTCTTGTGGCTGCCAAGGGGGAGGGGAGGAGGCAGAAGGGGGCTGGGAGTTTGGGGTTAGTAGATGCAAACTGTTACATTTAGAATAGATAAACAACAAGGTCCTACTGTATAGCACAGAGATTTATACCCAAATCTTCTGGGATAAACCATGAAATGGAAAAACAATATTAAAAGAGAATGTATATTTGTGTATAAGTGATCACTGCTGTACAGCAGAAATTAGCACAACACTGTAAATCAACAATACTTCAATAAAAAATAAAAACAAAACAAAAATGTACGACTATTAATGGGCTTCCCAGGTGGCTCAGTGGTAAAGAGTCTGCCTGTGATACAGGAGACATGGGTTTGATTCCTGGGTTGGGAGGATCCCCTGAAAGAGGAAATGGCAACCCACTCCAGTATTCTTGCCTGGAGAATTCCATGGAAGAGGGGTCTGGTGGGCTACCGTCTATGGGGTCTCAAAGAGCTGGACATGACTGAGCATGCCTCCTGCCCCCATCACTTCGTCTGAGATTTCAGTTTCCTAAACATGCTAGGTCTAAACTGTTTCTAGAATCTTCCATCATGCTAAGAATGCACAGCTTTCTTCTTTTTTTTGCTGTCTCATGGTCCCATCCTCCTTTCTGGATGGCAGCAAATTGAAAGATTAAGGGAACACACTCAAGCTTGTGCACACCCCCTGCCAAACCCCTGCTAACTCACTCAGGCATGAATGAGCCAAAGGCAGCAGCATCCAGCGATGCAGGGGATGGGGAGGGAGCAGACGTCACATAGGCTGACTCGGCCACTAGCTCTGTGGAACCTTGGGCAAATGACCTAACCTCAGTTTCATTGATTGTAACAAGAGGGTTAGATCGAGTGATTGTGGAGGTCTTTTCCCATTATGAGATTTTTCTGGCTCCTTCCATTTTATCATTTGCAGTCGCTTTAAGGAGGACAAATACCTTCTTCCTGAAGTGAATTATCACATAATCAAAACAAGATTAATAGCATAAATAAAATGCCCAAGGGTTGGAAATAGAAGGGAGGAGCTCAAATGACTTGAATATAATAGTCAGTCCCTCATTGAAGGAATGTATGTGCATCATAATACAGAACTATGAAAGTGTCAATACGAACAGAGCTTGTGCAAGCAGGCTGGCAGAAAACAGCTGGGCAGAGATGGCATGATTAAGGTGGCATTGTTGGGTGAGTTGTTCAAATATAGAATTTTTTTTCTAACTTGATTTTTCTTTTAAAACGTTATGCCTGTTGCAGAGTAGTCTTGTGGCTGCCAAGGGGGAGGGGAGGAGGCAGAAGGGGGCTGGGAGTTTGGGGTTAGTAGATGCAAACTGTTACATTTAGAATAGATAAACAACAAGGTCCTACTGTATAGCACAGAGATTTATACCCAAATCTTCTGGGATAAACCATGAAATGGAAAAACAATATTAAAAGAGAATGTATATTTGTGTATAAGTGATCACTGCTGTACAGCAGAAATTAGCACAACACTGTAAATCAACAATACTTCAATAAAAAATAAAAACAAAACAAAAATGTACGACTATTAATGGGCTTCCCAGGTGGCTCAGTGGTAAAGAGTCTGCCTGTGATACAGGAGACATGGGTTTGATTCCTGGGTTGGGAGGATCCCCTGAAAGAGGAAATGGCAACCCACTCCAGTATTCTTGCCTGGAGAATTCCATGGAAGAGGGGTCTGGTGGGCTACCGTCTATGGGGTCTCAAAGAGCTGGACATGACTGAGCATGCCTTCACACACACATACACACACACACACACACACACACACACAATTATTAATACCAATTATAGATTATATGAAACTGATTTTATCATGCAGTTCATTTCATTATATCACTTTAATAACTCTATAACATCTCCCCAGAAGGCCCTTTGTTTTGGAAGTGGGAGGCAGGGCATATCCTGGGTCCCTCCAGGCCTCTCCGACATCATATTTACCAACACACTACGTTAGTAAAATGAGAACTTCTTCATAACACACATACAGTGCCACCATTCAGAACCTTTCCATAAGAAATTGTGGAACTCTCCGGAACTGGAAATCCCTTTTTTTCCCCATCACCCACCCAACAGACAGGAAAGAGAAGACACAGTGGTATGTGAACCAGCAAATCTGTTCGTCAGTGGAAACGACACCTCAGCTCATTGCCCTGTCTGCGTGCTGTGAGATGAGAACAGAAGGCCCTGCAGGTGCCAGTCGTTTTTGTCTCTTCATTTCTTGGATCAGTTTATATCTTGAACCATGTGAGTTCTGAACTCTGCCCTTCCCCTGTGTGAGGCCGCGATGGCCTTGGGTGAAGCTTTTTTCAAGCAGAGGCGAGCAAGACAGAAGGCATCTGTGCCGTGCGTGAAGGATATGTGACATAGAGCCAGCTCAGGGCTGGTGGGAACTTCCTCCCTCCTGCCCCTTGCCAACATCTGGCTCAGCAGTGGAAGAGGAGAAATGGAGAGACGGGTGAGCCAGAGGCCAGCTTAGGTGGGACACAGGTGTGGTTTACAGGCAGGAAGCGCTGGGAGGCATTGTTCTCACCACTTTAGCTTAGATAGGAACATCTCCTGGTTATTCTTCCCTGCAGAGAAATCTGCAAGATAAACAGTGGGTTTTTAAAATATATATTTATTTAATTGGCTGTGCCAAGTCTTAGCTGTGCCATGTGGGATCTAGTTTCCTAACCAGGGATCAAACCCTGGCCCCCTGTATTGGGAGTGCAAAGTCTTAAGCCACTGGACCACCAGAGAATCCAAAGACGCTGGTTCTGCTGATAACACTGAGGCAGCTTTCTTCTTGTGTCCTTGTTGTCGGCCCAAGCAGACCCTTGTCCTTATATAAAGTTACGTGTAAAACACTGAGTTTTTGCTGACTTTGGACTCTTCTCTGACGGGCTGTTAAGTCTAAATGAATTAAGTACCTTCCCACACTCCTGGGTTCTTCCGCACACAGAGATGGGTCACCCTGCTATACCTTGTCTTTATGTCTCTATCAAATTTCACACTTTGTTTCCCAGAAGCCTGTATGATACATTTCAGGTCAAAGCTAATTAGATCTCCCCAAATCCTTGCAACAGGGGAAATATGAAACCCATTTCAGAGATGAAAAAGCCAAATCTCGGCTAAGGAAAACAACCTTGTAAGACTTGATGGGGAAAACTGGGACAGGCAGATCCCCGCCACACCCCAGCCCAGGGTGAGATGGTGGAGACACCTTGTCTTTTCCCATCTGGAAGAAAGCTGGCTGCTCACTTCTTCCTTTCTTTCCTCAGCCCCAGGTTCCACCTGTTTATCAAAATTCTCAGACTCCTATATCCACAAGTCTCCCCATCACCCTTGAATCTCCTAGAGGAAAGACCTGCTTATAGACTCCTGTAAATATCACCAATCTAAGGATACCCAGTAGGCAGGAATCTGAGCAGTGCCCTCAGCAGAGCTGAGGTCTAAAAAAGCTTGCCAGGTCATCTATCAAGATCACATTACCAGCAAATTTGCCCCTAATGAAAAACAGGCTGAAGGAGCAAGGTGAGTGAGTCTGTAAAACTGGTGCTGTGTTGCCCCTCACTGCAAAGACTCCGGTTTGTGGGTTGCATATAGAAGACCAACTTTGGGTTTCTGGAGAATTCAAATAAACATAGATGCCCCAGGTTTTGATCTGTGTTTTTTCCCAAGTACAAGTGCTCTTTTCTTGGGGGAAGCACTTTTATCTGCTGTGTGTTTTTTTTTTTAAGTAATGCATGATTGTAAAGAATTCAAACATAAAAATAACGGAGAGTGAAAACATCCTTCCTCTTTCTTTATACAACCCACTCCCCAGAGATAATCACCACATCCACTGTAAATCTTGGAGATTTTCCACCCTTTTGGTGACAGTCCCTAACCTCAGAGCCATGACCACCTGCACGACTGCAGAAGAGGAATAATAATGAAATGCGCTCTGCACATTGAGAGTTCCCTCTGTGCCGTGCGCTGTTGGAAGCATTTCTGCACGCGCAGCTTATCCAATCTGCATGACACCTCCCCAGGCTGGCAGAGGCAAGATTCAAGCTCAGGCATCTGAATCTAGGATCTGGGCTGGACAGAGCTCGCTCCACCACTGCACGTGTCGTCCCCATCCTTGTGATGTCCAAGCTTAGGCAGCCACTGCTTGGTCTAGACTCTTCAGCCCTTAGCCTTGGAGTCACACACATCTTGGTACGTCTGTCTCTACCACTCACTAGCTCTGTGACTCTGGGCAGATCTTTTAACCTCTACGTGTCTCAGTTTTCTCATTTGTAAAACAGGGAGACTTGTCTGTGAGGGAAGAAAGGTAAGAAATAACTAACACCATTAACAAAATACCTAGTACACTCTCTTGTTGTATGCTAAGTTGCTTCAGTTTGTGTCCAGCTCTTTGCGACCCCCGTGGACTGGGACCCACAACATTCCTCTGTCCATGGGATTCTCCAGGCAAGAATCCCGGAGTGGGTTGCCATTTCCTTCTCCAATGCATGAAAGTGAAAAGGGAAAGTGAAGTTGCTCAGTCATGTCTGACTCTTCATGACCCCATGGATTGCAGCCTACCAGGCTCCTCCGTCCTAGGTGTTCAATAAATTTTTTTGATGTGGACCATTTTTTTAAAGTCTTTATTGAATTTGTTACAATATTGCTTTGACTTTATGTTTTGTTCTTTGGTGTCTAGGCTTGTGGTATTTAAGCTCTTGGACCAGGAATTGAACCCATGCCCCTTCATTGGAAAACAAAGTCTTAATCACTGGGCTGTCAGGGAAGTCGCTTGATAAATATTTTTTTAACAAATATTTGTTCAAATGAAAGTGGCAACAGTGGATCCTCTCACGGCTGCTGCTGCTGCTAAGTCACTTCAGTCATGTCCGACTCTGTGCGGCCCCATAGACCGCAGCTCACCAGACTCCCCCGTCTGTGGGATTCTCCAGGCAAGAACACTGGTGTGGGTTGCCATTTCCTTCTCCAATGCATGAAAGTGAAAAGTGAAAGTGAAGTCGCTCAGTTATGTTTGACCCTCAGCGACCCCATGGACTGCAGCCTACTAGGCTCCCCGTCCCTGGGATTTTCCAGGCAAGAGCACTGGAGTGGGGTGCCATTGCCTTCTCAGGATCCCCTCACTAGGTTTACTTTTATTATACTATCGTGTTGATATTATAATAATAGGCTAATGTCTCCTATTGACACTACACTCCTTGCATCTTTATCTCTGTGAGAGATACTAAGATTATTTGTATTGAGTGATGTATCTCATACCAGAGCCAAAAGAGATGTTCTTTTTGTTACAGTTACTGTTTACTTTTTTTTTAACTGGAGTACAGCTGATTTACAGTATTGTGTTAGTTTCAGGTATATAGCAAAGTGAATCAGCTATACATATACATATATCCACTCTTTTTTTCTTTTTTTAGATTCTTTTCCCATGTAGGCCATTAAGGAGTATTCAGTAGAGTTCCCTATGCTATCCAGTAGATCTTTATTAGTTATCTGTTTTATATCTAGTAGTGTGTACAGATCAATTCCACTCTCCTAGTATATACTCCCCTCCCTACTCCCTGGCAACCAGAATTTTGTTTTCCACATCTGTGACCATTCTTTATTTTTTGGCTATTTATCAAGAATTTCATTTGCAAGCATGTCACATATGGACACTCCCAGCAAGTGTCCTATCGGTCATTTTATTGTTAAATTCTAAATCTTGGCAGCATGTGCCCAATGAGTTAGGGTTTTTTCTAAGTATGGTACCTGACACTTGCTTAAGCCAATCTAGCCTCAGATATATATTTTTGCAACAACTTTATTGATATGTAACTTGCTTACCATGAAATTCACTCTTAATTTTAAAGTGTACAAATCAGGGGGTTTATTGTATTCACAAAGGTGGGCACCCATCACCACTATCTAATTCTACAAGCTTTTCATCACTGGAAAAAAAAAGATCCCATACTCCTAAGCAGTCACTCTCCATTCCTCCTGCCTCTAACCCCTGGCATCGTTCATCTACTATCTGTCTCTGGATCTGCCCGTTCTGGACACTTCATATGAATGGAAAATCGTACAATATGAGGCCTTTTGTCACTGGCTTCTTTCACTTAGCATAACGTTTTTGAGGTTCCTTTATGATGCAGCATCAGAGAAGGCAATGGCACCCTACTCCAGTATTCTTGCCTGGAAAATCCCATGGATAGAGGAGCCTGGTGGGTACAGTCCATGGGGTTGCTAAGAGTCGGACATGACTGAGCGATTTCACTTTGAATTTTCACTTCCATGCATTGGAGAAGGAAATGGCAACCACTCTAGTATTCTTGCCTGGAGAATCCCAGGAATGGGGGAGCCTGGTGGGCTGCCGTCTATGGGGTCGCACAGAGTCAGACATGACTGAAGTGACTTAGCAGTAGCAGTATGATGTAACATATAGTAGTACGTAATTTCTTTTATGGCTGAATAACATTCCATTATATAGCATAATACCTTTATTTTTACATTTATCAGTTCAGTTCAGTCGCCCAGTCATGTCCAACTCTTTGTGACCCCATGGACTGTAGTACATCAGGCTTCCCTGTCTATCACCAACTCCCGGAGCTTGCTAAAACTCATGTCCATTGAGTCTGTGATGCCATCCAACCATCTCATCCTTTGCTGTCCCCTTCTTAATCTAGCCTCAGATATATATTTTTGCAACAACTTTATTGATATGTAACTTGCTTACCATGAAATTCACTCTTAATTTTAAAGTGTACAAATCAGGGGGTTTATTGTATTCACAAAGGTGGGCACCCATCACCACTATCTAATTCTACAAGCTTTTCATCACTGGAAAAAAAAAGATCCCATACTCCTAAGCAGTCACTCTCCATTCCTCCTGCCTGCTAACCCCTGGCATCGTTCATCTACTTTCTGTCTCTGGATCTGCCCATTCTGGACACTTCATATGAATGGAAAATCGTACAATATGAGGCCTTTTGTCACTGGCTTCTTTCACTTAGCATAACGTTTTTGAGGTTCCTTTATGATGCAGCATCAGAGAAGGCAATGGCACCCTACTCCAGTACTCTTGCCTGGAAAATCCCATGGATAGAGGAGCCTGGTGGGTACAGTCCATGGGGTTGCTAAGAGTCGGACATGACTGAGCGATTTCACTTTGAATTTTCACTTCCATGCATTGGAGAAGGAAATGGCAACCACTCTAGTATTCTTGCCTGGAGAATCCCAGGAATGGGGGAGCCTGGTGGGCTGCCGTCTATGGGGTCGCACAGAGTCAGACATGACTGAAGTGACTTAGCAGTAGCAGTATGATGTAACATATAGTAGTACGTAATTTCTTTTATGGCTGAATAACATTCCATTATATAGCATAATACCTTTATTTTTACATTTATCAGTTCAGTTCAGTCGCCCAGTCATGTCCAACTCTTTGTGACCCCATGGACTGTAGTACATCAGGCTTCCCTGTCTATCACCAACTCCCGGAGCTTGCTAAAACTCATGTCCATTGAGTCTGTGATGCCATCCAACCATCTCATCCTTTGCTGTCCCCTTCTCTTCCTGTCTTCAATTTTTCCCAGCATCAGGGTCTTTTCTAACGAGTCAGTTCTTTGTATCAGGTGGCCAAAGTATTGGAGCTTCAGTTTCACCATCAGTCCTTCCAATGAATATTCAAGACTGATTTCTTTTAGAATTAACTGGTTTGATCTCCTTGCAGTCCAAGGGACTCTCAAGAGTCTTCTCCAACACACAGTTCAAAGCATCAATTCTTTGGCGCTCAGCTTTCTTTATGGTCCAACTGTTACATCCATACATGACTGCTGGAAAAGCCATACCTTTGACTAGATGGACCTTTGTCGGCAAAGTAACATCTCTGCTTTATAATATGCTGTCTAGGTTTGTCGTAGTTTTTAACCCCAAGGAGCAAGCATTTTTTATTTTAGCCATTCTAGTGGGTGTGAAATGGGATCTCACTGTAGTTTTGACTTGCATTTTCCAAATAACTAGTAATGTTGAGCATATTTCATGAGCTGAATGGTCATTTGCATATCTTTGGAAAAATGTCTATTCAAACATTTTAAAATGTGGGTTATTTGTTGGCCTCATGTATTTTTGTAACAGCTGTTACATGTATGCAAGGATCACAGGTTTACCTGCGTCTGACCTAAACTTGATTCTGACTCCATCATTTGCATATGTGACCTCAAGCAAGATTATTTCATTTCTTTGATGTGTTAGTTGTTCAGTCGCGTCTGACTTTTTGCAAGTCCATGGACTGTAACCCATCCATGGAATTCCCCAGGCAAGAATACTTGGTAGCTTGCCATTTCCTACTCCATTCATTTCTTTCAACCTTAGCTTGATTATCCATAAGAAGGGGGTCCACACTTCTCTCCCAAGACTGTTTCGAGGAGCAAATGAGATGTAGAAGCATCAAGCACAGATTGGGGTACCCAATCGACACTTAAAAATTTGTTAGACTCTTTCATCACTCCACCCACATCTTAGACATGTTTTCCCTTAGGAAGATAGTATTTGACCCTGATGGAGACTGAGTAAGCTCCGGGAGTTGGTGTTGGACAAGGGAAGCCTGGCATGCTGCAGTCTGTGGTGTCTCAAGGAGTCAGGAACGACTGAGCGACTGAACTGCACTGAACCGAACTGGACCAAATTCAACATGGCCAGTGGAGTGGACTGAAGTCTAAAAGGCAGGGCCTAACAGCTGGAAAAGGTCAGGGAGTTTTCTATGAGTTTTCTAAGTGTTTTCAACACACGCAACAGTGTCTCCACTTTGGGGTGAGCGGTGTCACGGCCTTGCCGACCTCTGCATGAGATATTCTGAACAAATAAAGCCATCTCGGTAACCTAAAAACTGGGACAGAGACAGTTATAAAAGAGGGCCTGCAACCCCTTCTGTCAGCACCAGTATCCTGTAAAATCATCCTAGTTCTGAACAGAAAGAGTTTAAGAATGAGTGGCTTGAGAGCTTTGGGTAACATGACCTTCAGAGTCTGCCTTTTCATAAGAGCAAGTCTGGCTCTTGCTTATTAACAGTCTGGTAATGCACAAGGCCTGTCATTTGTTCTTTCTCTAATGAATGGATAGACTGTTTAATTTCCTGATAGGCAACCTAGTAATTTTAGTCTTGTGCACCAAGCCTTTGTCTGGCTTGTTCCATGTGCACAAAAACAACCTTCTTCCTCTTGCTATCATGTGCTGTTTTTCTTCCCATTATAGCTCAGCTCAAAGGCCATTTCCTCCAAGTAGTCTTCTCTATTAGTGGAGTATAAGCCCTGAAGGAGTGGTCAGGCTGATAAGTGCACTCTGTTATTAATCCGTAATCATTGATTGAGCATGTATTATGGGTAAGACATTGTGCTGTGTCCTGGGAAAGGAATATGACATAGTCTGTGCCTTCAAAGGCTCACAATGCGTTGGATAAATTGGATGTATAAACAGATATTTACAAATAACCTCATGTTTCAATGATTGCCACAAAGTGATTTTTATCACCACAGCATAGGTGTTTGCAAGAACAGCAGACTCTAAAGTTTCATCTTTGTTTAGATGTCCTTTGTGCAACCCCTTCATTTACATACAACCATTAGAAGGGAAGACAAAAACATATACATTTTTCCATTTTTCTGTGCCTAAGCATACTTTGGAGAAGGGAACCAGCAGAGAAGAAACAAAACAAAATAGATTTTAGATATTATTTCTCTAAACAGAAAAATAAAAGGAGAACTCACAGGAAAGTATTACAGTCAATTTATGGTATTGTTTTGTTATGTTTAAGTAAAAGCTGCAGGGAGAAATTTAGGCAAGGAGAGGACAATGTCATTTTCAACGTCCCGCAGAACGTGACAGAGGTTTTCCTGTAACCCCATGTACAGGGTCCTCAGCATTCTCTAGACTTCCTTCTGCTCATATTTAAAATGAAGAGGTTGAAACAGCAGGTCTTGACAATTTCTGATGGTTCTGAGAGCCTATGAATCAGAGAGGGCAGTCTACTCATGGGTTTATTTTTAGCTGTGAGAAAGGAAGAAAATATGAATAGCAGGAAAAATGGAGGTGTCTTAATGTTTATTTGGACACAGAGGGCAGTGAAGGAGGAAGAATGACACTGTTCGTTCCTTTTCTTCCTCGGTGGTGGGTCAGAACCACAGAACCAGGACACAGAGGCTGATGGAAACAGAGAGGAAGCCCAGGAAGACTAGGAACTGAGGAAGACAGCCATGGGCCCAGGCAGCATCATTTGTCTAGATTAGGAAACGTTCAACCAAGTGTAGTAACCAGGCTCTAATGTGATAGAAAAGATGTGGACATTAAGAACAGTTTTTCTTCTAAAATAAAGGACAAGGCAGGTGGCCAGCAGCCCCCAAAAGATGTCCAGGACAGCGTGCTATATAAATCCCGAGAAGCGGCTCCCTGGGGGCGCTGGTCACGATGTTTGTGTAGCAAGGAAGGGCTGGATGAGGCAGGATGCCAATAGCGCTCTGCAGGCACAGACTGAAGACAAGCCACCCCTGACTCATATCTCCACCTGAAAGAACACCTTGGGCCAGCCAAGCCTTTCCCTCTCCACCGAGAATGTTCCATCCTCTTATTTCTTTTGACCCCATCTATCAGATTCCTATTTTCTCTGCTGCATCACTACACCTGGGTCAACGTGCAACTGTCAAAACAATTAGTGTCCTCTCAGAAAGACCCTCAAGAAATGTCTCCCAGTCTAGCAACTACACACGTGGCACACAGTACCATTATATGCCCTAACCCACCCTTCTGGCCTCATTGATTTATTCTCCCATGTAAGTTTTCACTCATTTATTCACTCAGTACTGAGGTTCTAAAATTGGGGACGTTGGGCAAGTCACTTAACCTCTCTGTACCCCAGCTTTTCATCTGCAAATGGAATCATGGTAGCTGTACTATAGCTGTTAGAATTAAGTGAGTTACTATATGAGCAGTGCTTAAAACAGTGCTTTGCACATACTAAGCACCATATAAACATTAGATTTTATCATTGTTATTATTCATTCATCTTACTGCTGTGCAACAGGCTAGCTGAGCACTGTGCTATGTTAGCAACTCCAAGATGTGCCTTCAAAGAGCTTGCTGTGGCCCAAAATAGCAGCCTTGTAAAGTATTATCATTATTAATATTGAAAGGAAAAGTACTCTACACATGACCAGGAGAGAGAATTGAATGGAGAGTAACAGAAGAGATGTCGGAGGGGAGAGAGGGGAGAGACTGATGTGGGCGCAGTGATAGACAAGGGCGCCATTGATACGTGCAGTGTGAGCTGATGGAGACACACTCGAGTCAGAGGCATTCCCGGATTCTGTGCTAAGATGAGAGACCCGGAATAAAGACCTCACCTTGGAGTCACTGAAAGGTAAACGACAGCAGGAGGGAAAGAGAGACAGCAAGAGGAGAGAACCTAAGATGGAACCCTGGGAGGGACATCTTCATGAAAAGATAAGTGGAGAAGGAGAAACGTTCAGAGGACACTGAGATGAAGCACAGCAAGTAGGAGGAAAACCGGAAGAGCGACAGCGAAGAGATCTCTGGAGAGGGGAGTTCCAACGAGAAGCGTGTGATTGGTAGTGTCAAGAAGACGGAAAAGTCCATGGGATTTAGCAACAAGAGGCCACTACGAGCCTTCCACCTTCAGGGAAGGGGGAGGGACCACATCCATTCCTGCGTGAGTCCAGATGTGGATGGTGAAGTGGCTGCAACAAGGTACGACTCTCCTAGAACCTGGCAGCTCAGGTAGGAAAAGGAGCGAGCAGCTGGAGAGGGAGGCAGGCTAGAGGAATCTCACCTCCCACCTCTCCTCTCTTCCTTCCTTACAGCTCAGGGTCCAGCCAGCGAAGTGCAGAAAACGCCATGCTCTGAACATGCTGTGTCATTTGTAACCTCATGCATTTTTCAAAGCATTGTGGTAAAATATATATAACATAAGATTTACCATTTCGACCATTTTTAAGTGTGTGCAGTTCAGTGGCATTAAGACCACTCACGTCATTAGGTAACCATCACCACCACTCATCTCCAGAATGTTTTCATTCTCCCCAGCTGAAACTCCATCCCCATTAAACAGGAGCTCCCCGTTCCCTTCTGTCCCAGCCCCTGATGACTACCCATCTACTATTTGTCTATAGTTTTGACTACTCTAGGCGCCTCACATATGGGCTTCTCTGGTGGCTCAGAAATAAAGGATCTGCCTGCAATGTGGGAGACCTGGGTTCAATCTCTGGGTGGGGAAGATCCCCTGGCATCTCATATAGAGTGGAATCATACAACATCTGTCCTTCTCTGACTGGTTTATCTCACCATGTCTTCAGCATTCATCCATGTTGTAGCATATGTCTGAATGTCTTTTTAAGGCTGAATAATATTCATTGTATGTATGGATACACCACAATTTGTCCATTAATGGGCATGTTGATTGCTTCCACCTTTTTGGTCTTGAAAATGCTTCTCTAAACATGGGTGTACAGAGTACCATTCTTTCCTCCTTTTCCTTTTATAGCTCTCACTATCCCTGTGATCCGCCACCTGGAAGGAACTTACAACCCTGGAAATTAAGCTTCTCACATGGTTATTTTTCTTGTGTTCTTAAATTGTAGCTATTTATACTCTTACTACAAAGGGTCTAGTATTTGTTCTCTTTAAAAAAAAATGGGTGTACAAATACCTGTTTGAGTTCCTGCTTTAGCTCCTTTGTACGCACCTACAAGTGGAATCATACCATTTTCTACAGTGGCTGCACCATTTACACTCCCACTGACAGTGCAGTTCCAAAAAGCGTTCCAATTTCTCTATATCCTCATCAACACTTATTTTCTGTTGCTTTTTAAAAAAATAATAGCCATCTGAACAGGCATGAAGACCTTCGTGCCTTTTTGTGTGTTAATTTTAGCCAAAATATCCTGCCTCCTCCTGTCATCCATGCAAAGTCTAGTTATTCACCAGGAACTTCTCAGTGCCTTTGAGTGGATTCCGAGATCCACTCTCAACAGAGTTAGCCACTCTTTAAAAACTTTATTTATTTATTTGTCTGTGCCAGGTCTTTCAGCTGTGGCATGCTAATTGTTAGCTGTGGCATGTGGGATCTAATTCCGTGACCAGGGATGGAACCTGGGCCCCCTGCACTGGGAATGCAGAGTCTCAGCCACTGAACCACCAGAGAAGTCCCTTCACAGCAATTTAACTAGGGACATTCACATCTGTTGGACATCCAAATTTTACAAGTGGCCTTGTATTGTATACTCTTTCTTATTTCACTTGTCTAATTTATTATTTACTTATTAAATACATTTACTAATTAACGTTTATTGTATTTTATAAAAGTATTCACTCACAATGGATTGGAAATTAAAAACAAAACATAAACCTGGCCTTTCACCACAGAAAGTTTGCAAGCACTAGAACAGATGGGAAACCTCAGGGCCCTGCGCTGAAGGCCCTCCGCAGAGAGCTGCCTGTGCAGGGCTCAGAACTCGGGGAGCAGGGTGGCTGCACCGGGCTGGGAAGGGGCCCTCGTCTCCTGACGGCTCCCTGCCCTGGCCTGGGTTATCTGCTCCTTTTTGCGCTCCCAGAGGGCTCTGTACACCACACAACAAACCTTACTGTTCTGAAGTGACCTGGGATGTCTGGGGAGAATCACAGGTGAGGGGTCTGAAGAGATGCCCGTCCCCAGACCCAGCAGGACACGGGGTCCAGGGTGCGTCTGCTTTCCCTCCTCTGTTCCACGACGTGCCACTCCGCTGTTCTCTGCTCTGAGTGCTCTGCATTCTCCCTTCACTATGAACACTCCATAAATATTTGTGGGCAAGCCCAGTGAAAACATTAAAACACCATTCTCTTCTCAGACATACTGTGTTGATGCCATTTAATTGAATGTTTTCGTCCCTGGGTTCGTAATTCTTTTGTTCTAATTCAACCATCAAATTTAGCTTCACATCAGAGCCCGCAGCGCCTGGCGTGAGTCTGTGTAAAATGGGGCAATTTAGTAAGCAGTATTCCATTTATAATCCTGGTGTTTGACCGGGCAGCAAGGGCTCTTCCGTTAACAGGTTAAGTCACCAGGCCCTGTCCTGATGCAGCTGAACCACAAACTGCTCCAGGCACCGGGTGTGAGATCCCCTTCTCACTGCAGTCCTGAGCCAGGTCACAGGCGTGTGCTTGCAAGGTTCTGCCCTTGGCTCCGCAGACCTCCCCAGGAAAGGCCAGGGCTGGGGCATGTAAGAGTCCCCGTTCATGAAGCATTTACTATATGGGCTCTGTTCTAAGTCCTAAACAAGCACCAGCTCATTCAGTTTCTCCCCAGATCCTTTGAGGAAGGTACCTTTTTTTTTAACTGTGGTAAAATATATGTAAGTGAAGTTGCTCAGTCGTGTCCGACTCTGTGACCCCATGGACTGTAGCCCACCAGGCTCCTCAGTCCATGGAATTTTCCAGGCAAGATTACTGGAGTGGGTTGCCATTTCCTTCGGATCGAACCTGGGTCTCCCGCATGGCAGGCAGACGCTTTACCATCTGAGCCACCAGGGAAATAACATAAAACTTAATCACTGTAACCATTTTCAGTTCAGCGAGATGTAGTATACATTCACATTGTGTGCAACTATCCTCACCACCCATCTCCAGCATTTTTTCATCTTTCCAAACTGAAACACTGTATCCAGTAAACAGCAACTCCCCATTCCCCTCCTTCCTCTACTCCCTGGCAAAAATTATTGTACCTTCTGTCTCTATGAATTTGACACCTCTAGAAATGAGGACAGTATTTTTATTATTACCCCCTTTACAGAAAAGGAAACTAAAGCACAGACAGTATAAGTCACTTGCCCAAGGTAACAGCTGGCAAATGGAAGAGCAGGCAGCCTGGCTCTGGAGCCCATTAAGCTCCATGTGAAAGTGAATAGAAGTCGCTCTGGGGAGACAGCCAGATACCTCATTTCTCAGTATCCCAATCGTCTACGACACGTGGCTGTACCCTGATCAGAAGAGCAGCAGGATACTCTTTGGGTTCAAGACTCAAGGTGGGAGAAAAAGAAACTGGGATGATTCTTACCGTTCAATGTATCCTCTGCCAGTCCATTCCACCACACACATGTGCACGCATGTACACACACACATGTACACACACGTATACACACATGTACACACACACACATACACACAGAGGCTGTAGTGCCAAGAATCTGACTTTTGGATTCAAACAGATCTGGGTTCCAGGAACAGTTCTGTGATGTATTAAATATCTGCTCTTGGACAACCTGTCTGACCTTTTCTGAATTTCAATTTCTTTAGGTTCTGCCCTTGGCTCCGCAGACCTCCCCAGGAAAGGCCAGGGCTGGGGCATGTAAGAGTCCCCGTTCATGAAGCATTTACTATATGGGCTCTGTTCTAAGTCCTAAACAAGCACCAGCTCATTCAGTTTCTCCCCAGATCCTTTGAGGAAGGTACCTTTTTTTTTAACTGTGGTAAAATATATGTAAGTGAAGTTGCTCAGTCGTGTCCGACTCTGTGACCCCATGGACTGTAGCCCACCAGGCTCCTCAGTCCATGGAATTTTCCAGGCAAGATTACTGGAGTGGGTTGCCATTTCCTTCGGATCGAACCTGGGTCTCCCGCATGGCAGGCAGACGCTTTACCATCTGAGCCACCAGGGAAATAACATAAAACTTAATCACTGTAACCATTTTCAGTTCAGCGAGATGTAGTATACATTCACATTGTGTGCAACTATCCTCACCACCCATCTCCAGCATTTTTTCATCTTTCCAAACTGAAACACTGTATCCAGTAAACAGCAACTCCCCATTCCCCTCCTTCCTCTACTCCCTGGCAAAAATTATTGTACCTTCTGTCTCTATGAATTTGACACCTCTAGAAATGAGGACAGTATTTTTATTATTACCCCCTTTACAGAAAAGGAAACTAAAGCACAGACAGTATAAGTCACTTGCCCAAGGTAACAGCTGGCAAATGGAAGAGCAGGCAGCCTGGCTCTGGAGCCCATTAAGCTCCATGTGAAAGTGAATAGAAGTCCCTCTGGGGAGACAGCCAGATACCTCATTTCTCAGTATCCCAATCGTCTACGACACGTGGCTGTACCCTGATCAGAAGAGCAGCAGGATACTCTTTGGGTTCAAGACTCAAGGTGGGAGAAAAAGAAACTGGGATGATTCTTACCGTTCAATGTATCCTCTGCCAGTCCATTCCACCACACACATGTGCACGCATGTACACACACACATGTACACACACGTATACACACATGTACACACACACACATACACACAGAGGCTGTAGTGCCAAGAATCTGACTTTTGGATTCAAACAGATCTGGGTTCCAGGAACAGTTCTGTGATGTATTAAATATCTGCTCTTGGACAACCTGTCTGACCTTTTCTGAATTTCAATTTCTTCTTCATTAATGTGGGAATGACATTATCTACTTTATAGGCAGACTGAGAGTAAGGGTTAAAGGAAATGAATTTAGAAAACCATCGGGCACAGAATCTGACACAGACAGGAAGCTCAGTCATTGTAACTTCTGTCCCCCTTTTCTTACCACTTCACTGGAGTCTGGCCAGTCTTGGGCTGTTTGAGTTACCAAGGGCACGGATAAGAGAAGAGTGAGGAAGAGGAAGAGGTGTAGTTGAGGGGAAGGAAAGGTTGGTCCTTGTTCATCCTGGAGTGGCGAATGAAATGAAATCCCCAGAAAAAATGTGCTGCCTCTTTCATCTCAAATATTGGCAGGAAAGTTAGAACAATGGGACTGGTGGGCTCACAATAAAACTGATGCTGTAAAGACCAAATCCTTGCCTGGACTCCCATCTCCCTGGCCAGCAGGCAGGCTAGACAGCTCCTGCGGAGCTCAGTGTACTCCCCACTGGTTCCCCAGAGCCCCTCAGCATGCCAGACACACAGGAGTGTGTAGGAAACACCCACTGAATCAGTGAGGGAGACAATACCTGTCACTTGACCACAAACTCTAGAGTGCATTTTTACTTAGGAAGAGCAAACTGCCTGGACAAATATTTCAGGGTGGATTCCCCCATGCCCTCCACAAGAAAAAAGTAAAGTTTGGAGAGAGGGTTGATTGATGGCTTTTAGCCACCTGAGACAGGAGACAGACTTCCTGAAACAGTAAATCTAACTAGCTTAAAAGGTCTGACACTCTGGGGTGATCTAAGTTCTGCTGAAATTGCTTGTAGCTGGAGGGCAAGGAAAGGGGGAGCTGCTGTGCCCCCCAAATTCCTTCTCTTCTTTGCAATGATCCCTGCTATTAAAGAAACAAACAGTGAGCCATGGGGACCTTCCTGGTGGTCCAGTGGTGGAGAGCCTGCCTTGCAATGCAGGTGACGCAGGTTCAATCCCTGATCGGGGAACTGGGATCCCATAACCATGGAACAGCTAGGCCCGTGCACCACCTCTACTGAGCCCACGTGCCGCAACTAGAGAGCCCACGCACCGCAATGGAGATCCCACGCAGCCAAATATGTAAATATGTTTTTTTTTTTTTAAAGAACCAGTGAGATGGCTCTTTAAAAAAATTATCTTAAAAAAAATGAGCTACACATGCTATGCCTGCTTCTTTGGAGAAACAAGGGGCAGCTTCAGGGGAACATCTGAAACAGCTAAGGGGTTCCAGAAACAAAGGCATGTTTCTCAAGGAACTGGGTGCTAGGCATTTGTTAGTGGAAAAAAAAAAACAAGAGAGAGATAGTTAGCAAACCAGAAACACAGAGACACAGAAAAGAAAGAAGGCAGCAATGGAAACAATGATGATAGAGAAATAAATTCCACACTAGGGGAAGCCACAGAAGAAAGTCAAGGAGAAGGGAACATCGAGGACAGGGTGGAGGAGACTAAACGACGGAGTGAAGACAAGGCTCCAAGATGGAGCTGGGAAATGGAGGCAGAGGACAAAGCTGGGAAATGGAGGCAGAGGACAAAGCTGGGAAATGGAGGCAGAGGACAAAGCTCGGCCTGCAGCTACAGAAAATGAAACATTGTCTGTGTGGAGCCACCTGTGCGAACCAGCAGATGGAAAGCCAGGTTCTTCCTGTGCCTCAAAACAGACTTTTTAGTAAGACTAAAATTCAGTAACTCACTGCAAAATTGCTGGGTCCCTTGTCCTCTTCTTCAATGTTTTGCTTCTGCCAACAAAATAGTAAAAAACGTCCCCATCCTTTAACAGCTAGATAATTTCCGAGGAGATTTTGGAAATGAAAATCCCAAAGTGTGATCCTGGAAATTGACCAAGCAGAAGAGCTGGGTTTAAAAGGCTGTTGTTATAAGGATAAGACACTCTGTGACAGCAGTCCTCAGCCTTTGAGGCATCAGGGACCAGTTTCACGGAAGACAGTTTTTTCATGGACCTGGAGTCGGGGTGGGGGAGGGGATGGTTTCAGGATGATTCAAGGGTACAACCTTTATTGTACACTTTGCTTCTAATTTAATGCTGCTGCTGATCTGACATTTTATTCCTAATCTAATGCCGCCACTGATCTGAACAGGAGGTACCAGTACGTGGCCTAGAGGCTAGGGACCCCTGCTCTACGACTTCTAAAAAATTTGGCCCTGATGCCATCTGAGCAGCTCAGCCTAGGAAATGGGGCAGAAGTGAGTATCAAAGTTTAATCCCTCAGGTTCCAGAGGTGGGAGAGACCCTCTGTGGATTCATTCTCCTTGTGAACCAGGGAGTACAAATGTCTTTCATTTTTTGGGTTCCATGAGGAACCCCAGGAAGCCAGTCCAGGCCGATGTCCCATCCCTGGAGCTGACAGGCTATAAACAGAGCTACAGGGCCAAAGTGCCTCGGATGCTTCCTGAGGCCCTGGGCTCTAGGTCGGATGAGGGGAGCCTGGGCCATCCCCTTCAGCCAAGACGGCTTCCCTGCTCACGTCTCTATGCTCTTCAGATGGTCACTTCCAGGAACGCTTGAAAGGAAAAGTTCAAACACTGCCAAGTGAAACGCTGCCTCTCTTTAAAAATCAGTACTGTCTCTGGGGCAGGCACCTGCAGTCCCATCTGTGGGGCCAAATTGCAAACGACCTCTTTAGGTGGGCTTAGAAGGCGATGGCACCTCACTCCAATGCTCTTGCCTGGAAAATCCCATGGATGGAGGAGCCTGGTGGGCTGCAGTCGCGAAGAGTCGGACATGATTGAGCGACTTCACTTTCACTTTTTCCTTTCATGCACTGGAGAAGGAAATGGCAACCCACTCCAGTGTTCTTGCCTGGAGAATCCCAGGGACAGGGGAGCCTGGTGGGCTGCCGTTGTCTATGGGGTCGCACAGAGTCGGACACAACTGAAGCGACTTAGCAGCAGCAACCCACCACCTGATTCTTCTCCCCTCTCCTCCCTCCAGAGCGCAGTGGTCAGAGGATGAGCACAGTGGTAACAGGGTCTGACTGTCGTGGGGCAGCCATCTCTCAGGCCTAACTGGGCCCTCTTGACCCTCTGGGCCTCTTCTGCAACCCCTGGGGGAAAAACTTTAGAACAGCCATGAAATTCCGGAGTCACCAGGGAGAACAAGTATCCACAAGTGCCTGTGCTTATTCTAAGACTTCCGACTTCTCCTTTGAGATAACTGGACTTTACTCTTTATCAATAATAACTTAAGTGCTCACCATGTGCCCCTTTGCTAAATACATTATATGTATTATATCATATAATCCTGATGCAATACTCCAGGTGTTGGATGTTACTGTCCCCAAATTATAGGGAAGGAAACCAGTTCAAAGAATCTAACACATTATTGACTGGAGACATATTAACACTACAAGTGTTAGTTTCTGCAAAAATCCCCTGGTCAATAATATGGTAACTAACTCCTCCCAAGGACATTCGTATAGGGATGAGGGTCTGAACCAGTTCTCTCTAACCTTAAGGCCACACTTGGAATCTTATACTATGACACCATTTAAAAATTTTAGGGGCTTAACCAGTGGTTAAGACTTTGCCTTCTAATGCACAGAGTGTGGGGTTCAATCCCTGGCTGGGGAACTGAGATCCCACATGCCTTAGTATCAAAAAATATAAAACTGAAGCAATATTGTAACAAATTCAATAAAGACTTTAAAAATGGTCCACATTAAAAAAATATTAAAGAAAAAGAATTTTAATATGGTGCTTTAACAAAATTTTAAAAATACAATGATGGGTTCATCAAAAGGAAAAATAGACTCTCTATTCTGTTTTCGTCCCCATATCCCAGCTCCAGGCATCCTCACCCGGACACTTGCACGCTTGGCTCTCTGCCCTTGAGAGGCTGTATCCTCAACACTCCTACCTCATGGAGGAGAGCCTCGCTCCCGCCACTTGTAGGGGATCATCTGCTTAAACTAGGCCACAGCCAGAATCATTCATTCCAGAAGGGACTGTGATTCATGTTTGAGCTTTGGAAAATGGTGTTGGTTTAATTTAAAGGGGAGAAGAAAGCAAAATAAAATGTTCAGATGCTGACAGATTTCTTTGGGGCTTAATTTGCATTCATTTTGTTTCCAGAGCATTTGATTTGTTTTTTTATTTTCAAACTGTTGTACCACATGCAAGGAAAATAGATTTACTTAATCTGGATCCTGTGATTTCATTGTTTATTGATGTCAATATGGAACAGACGAGGAGTACGAAGAGAGATTTATCAGATGGTTTTCCATCTTCCCTCTGCGAAGCAAGGACCAGAATCACTAAGCCCAGGACTTCTAGAGGCTTTGACAAACTTCAGGGCAGACAGCCACACTATATGTCTCCTCCCCAGATTCTTCCTGGGAGCCATGTCAACCTTGACACTAGCGCAATTAGGAGACCTTATTCCTCTCCTTAGGAATAGGATATCTGTTGATGTTCCCAGTGTGTGCCTAAACACACTCCGCATGTAACCTGAGTGTTGACATTCACTGACCCACAAATGTTTCAAAAGAGGGAAGCATTGGAGCCTGGCTTCTTACAGAGGCAGAGAAGCAGGCTTTCCGGGATGATGGGAAGTGGCACGAAGTCCATCATTTAGGAAAATCCCCATGGTTTCTTAGATCATGCCCCTGCCCGTGGTTGACCTTGTTCTCCACAGAGCTATCATCATAAACAATTATACCATCTTCTTTTAAAAACCTCACCATTTCTTACCAAAATAAACAAACAAAACAACACCCCATGTCTGATGCTGCCATTTACCTATACAATCATTTGACAATTATTTATTAAGTATTTACTCTGTGCCAGCACAACCTAATTCTTTTTTCTAATCTTAAAAAAAAAAAAACTTAAAAAATTTTATTTATCTGTTTTTGGCTGTGCTGGGCCTTCACTGATTTGCACGGGGTTCCTCTAGTTTTGGCGAGAGCAGGGCTGCTCTTCGCTGCAGTGCGCATCCTTCTCACGGAAGCTGCTTCCCTTAGTGCCGAGCACAGGCTCTAGACGCTGGCTTCAGTAGCTCCGGCTCAGGGGCTCGAGAGCACGGGCTCAGCAGTCCTGGTACATGGGTTTAGTTACTCGCCAGTGTGTGGAATCTTTCTGGACCATGGATCGAACTCGCTGTCCCCTGCAATGGCAGGTGGCTTCTTATCCACAGCGCCACCAGGGAAGTCCAGTACAACCTAATTCTGACAGGCTCTCCAGGCATGTCTTCTCCGCCCCTTTCCCTCCACACACCAGCACATTCCCTCTCTAAGCTTCCGTCCAGGCTGTTCCCTCCCCTACAATTATACATCCGAGTTCTACCCAGCCTCAAGGACAACTCTTTCATCCCATTTTCTCTAAGACACCTTCCCATTTTTCCCCTGGGTAGCATTCATCACTTCTCTGACCGCCTGCCACTCCTCCGTCCCAGGAAGAAGCAGCTGTTCCCCTCTCCGAGCTCCTGGACCGTCAAGCTCTTTCCATACCCCTCTGTTCTTTCTTCCTGACTTGGCAGTATTTCTTCACTACTGTCCTTCGAAAGCAAAGTGCATGCTTATTCTCCTTCCTCCACCGTATGAACAGAATCGAGCAGCCATTCAGAATATTCTGAGTAAACGGCCACAGGAACACTTCTTGCTCAGTTCCCACACCCCCTGTACTCATAATTAGGTCATTGATCACACTCTGCTTAATATTATAAATACTTGTGTACATAATAATTATAAACCACTGAAGGCTTTATTTATCTCTTGATTTATTTATCTTTTTATCTCCCACAGCATCCAAAAAGAAACTCCCTTCTCAAAGAGGGTACTCACTAAATGCTACTGAAATGAAAGAAAATAAAAGTAAATTCCTTAAAAAAAAAAAACTTAAAAAATTTTATTTATCTGTTTTTGGCTGTGCTGGGCCTTCACTGATTTGCACGGGGTTCCTCTAGTTTTGGCGAGAGCAGGGCTGCTCTTCCTGCAGTGCGCATCCTTCTCACGGAAGCTGCTTCCCTTAGTGCCGAGCACAGGCTCTAGACGCTGGCTTCAGTAGCTCCGGCTCAGGGGCTCGAGAGCACGGGCTCAGCAGTCCTGGTACATGGGTTTAGTTACTCGCCAGTGTGTGGAATCTTTCTGGACCATGGATCGAACTCGCTGTCCCCTGCAATGGCAGGTGGCTTCTTATCCACAGCGCCACCAGGGAAGTCCAGTACAACCTAATTCTGACAGGCTCTCCAGGCATGTCTTCTCCGCCCCTTTCCCTCCACACACCAGCACATTCCCTCTCTAAGCTTCCGTCCAGGCTGTTCCCTCCCCTACAATTATACATCCGAGTTCTACCCAGCCTCAAGGACAACTCTTTCATCCCATTTTCTCTAAGACACCTTCCCATTTTTCCCCTGGGTAGCATTCATCACTTCTCTGACCGCCTGCCACTCCTCCGTCCCAGGAAGAAGCAGCTGTTCCCCTCTCCGAGCTCCTGGACCGTCAAGCTCTTTCCATACCCCTCTGTTCTTTCTTCCTGACTTGGCAGTATTTCTTCACTACTGTCCTTCGAAAGCAAAGTGCATGCTTATTCTCCTTCCTCCACCGTATGAACAGAATCGAGCAGCCATTCAGAATATTCTGAGTAAACGGCCACAGGAACACTTCTTGCTCAGTTCCCACACCCCCTGTACTCATAATTAGGTCATTGATCACACTCTGCTTAATATTATAAATACTTGTGTACATAATAATTATAAACCACTGAAGGCTTTATTTATCTCTTGATTTATTTATCTTTTTATCTCCCACAGCATCCAAAAAGAAACTCCCTTCTCAAAGAGGGTACTCACTAAATGCTACTGAAATGAAAGAAAATAAAAGTAAATTCCTATCCTTCCAGGTGGGGTTAGGGAGATGCTGGAAGATGACCTAAATAGTGGTAGGGGGTGGTGCATGCCAGATTGTCAGTTCAATTCAGCTAACATTTATTAGCTACATATATATATATGTGTGACAGTAATATAGTGTGGTATTAATAATGAATTTAATATTAATCATTATTATGGGCTACATTTGAGGGTCAAGTTAGAAAAACAAAGGTGAATGTGACATGACTCTGCTTTCCAGGAGGTCACAACAGAAATATAGAAGGCAGAAGTGCATGACAAGGCAGCCGAGCTCCACAGCAAACCTGTGAGTGCTAGACTGAGGGCTTGAGCTGATCCACAACTAAGCATCCCGGGTCTATAATGATAAAGATAAAAAATTAAGTTCACTTTACTGAGTTTTTTTAACATGGCTAAATTTATTCCAAATAAAAGGACTGTTCACTACTCCAAGAGTACATTCTGTGGGAAGGGGGTGAACATGAAACATCCTTTCACACTGAAATAATGGGATAGTAAATGGGTGCTATTTGGTCTGAAAAAGAAAAGGCTGAGAACCTCATGTTGATCCTAACTATTTTTGTTTTAATTTTGCTGCTTCATGAAATCCACACCTGGGATCCAACATACTGAACTTCATAAAGTTGCAGGTGTGCCTGACTGTGTGGTGCGTAGACTGAAGACAAACCTTGGAAGACATTCTCCAAGAAATATCACGGCCCTGACTGCAGGGGCTCCATCAGTCCCCTGCATGCTGGGGTACAGCGGTGCTAACTTCAGGCTGAGAACTGTTTGGAAACCTTAACTTTCATAAGAAGAGTCTGATTCTGTTCAGTGGACTGTCAAAAATAAGGCTCTCTTTGCAAATTTTTCCTCCAGGAACCCCATCAAAGGTTTTCAGCAAAGATCAGGGAGAAAGTTCTCTTCAAGGTGCTAGTTGGGAGAGAACAGTAGCCAGTGTTAAAATTCCATCTCCCTTTTGCTCTCTACGGAAGAAAATATTCAGGAAGAAAGACAATAGAACAATAGTCTGAGAGCACTGGTGGAAATTTACTGAAGCTGAAGTAACAGATTAGAGGGGGAAAAAGAAGAAAAGCTCTACCTGGAATGAAGGGGCAGAAATGCATGCTGTTTACAACGCTGCATTTGAGGGAGGCTAAGAACACTTGAGAAAGCCACATCCTGAGCTCCAGATGATAGTGCCTGCCTACAGTTGAGACAGAGCATCAGAGAGCGGCCTCTCCCACACCTATCTTCTCCACACTAGCAAGTATCAAGTAAAAACAACACGGGCATATAGCTGGGAGCGCTGCAAAAAGCAGATTCTCTCTGAGTAGCAGTGCAAATGGAGACTGAAATCCAATCAGAAAGATTGAAAGTCCAGCAGAGAACAGACATTGACAAAGCCTTGTAAATTAGTCTATACCATAAACAGAAGCCATCTTTAGAGGAATTCGAAGATTTTGGTGCACTAAGGGTAACCACAGCAACAGCAGACTTCAAACACAGCCCAGCTTCAACTCGATTAACATGAACTTCCAGCACTAAAGGTCTAAAAGGAAAGGAGTGGTCATCTCCAAGTGTTAAAAAATATTTGGACTCATCTCATTATCTACTGTACTATATACATCTGGCCTTCCACAAAAAAATTATAAGGCATACAAAAAGACAAAGAAAAACAGAGCCTGAGGAGAAAAGCAATCATTAGAACCAGATTCATAAATGATACAGATGTTGGAGCTATCAGATCAGTAATTTAAAATAACTATGATTAACATGCCAAAGGTTCTAATGGAAAAAAGCAAACAACATGGAAAATCAGATAAATAATTTCACTTGAAGGTTGAAAAGTTTGAGAACGAACTATTGAAAATACAAAAAATCAAAAATGTAGGAGCAGAGATAATGAATGTTATCAATGAGCTAATCAGTAGACTTGACATAGCTGAAGGAAGAATCAGCAAATCAGCAAACCTGAAAATAGGTCAAAAGAAATTATCAAACTGAAACACAAAGAAAATGCATAAACATCAGAAATAAATACAGCAGAAATAGCTTTCAAAAGTGAGGGAGAAAAAGAGAGTTTCTTAGACAAACAAACAAAAAAACTTAGGAAATTCACTATCAGCAGACCTACTCTAAAAGAAATGTTAAATCTTCAAGCAGAAGACATATAACATAGTTCTTAAGTTTGAATCTAAATAAAGAAATGAAGAAGCAAAATAAAATTTTCCATATTTTTAATTTCCTAAAAGTACCTCACTGTTTAAGGCAAAAAGGGTAGCAAGGTATTATACATTTGCAGCATAGGTTAAATGAAATAATATAACTACAATGGCACAAAGAACGGGAAGAAGGAGTTGGGAATATAGTGTTATGAGGGTCTTTACATTTCACTTGAAATGATATAATGTTATTTTAAGATAGACTCATTATTTTTAAATGTGTATTATAACCCTAGGATAATCACTAATATAAATAATATATCAATAAAGGAGATAAAAGTAGAATTGTAAAAAAAATTTCTAATTAAACACAGAGAAGGTAGAAAAAGAAAATGTAAGCAAAGAATAATTGGAACAACAAAAATCAAGAAGCAAGATGGTAAGTTTTAGTCCAGCCATATAAATAACCACATTAAACACAAATGGTCTAAATACACCAGTTAAAAAGGCAGGGATTATCAGATAGGATTTTTTTTTAAAAGACCAAATTCTATACTATCTTTCAGAATCCTATTTTTAATATAAAAACACAGGTTAAAAGTAAAAGGATAGAGAAAGACACACATGCAAACGTAACCAAAAGGAAGCTGGAGTCACTGTATCAGTTTCGCATAGAGTAGACTTCAGATCAAGGAATATTGTCGGATAAAGAGAGACATGACATAATGATAAAGGGGTCATTTCAACAATTATAAATGTGTATGCACCTAGCAACAGATCTTCAAAAACAAAGATCTGTTCTTGATTGGTAACAGAAGTTACTTGCATTCTAGGATCTGGCCACAGATCCTACAGCCTTGAACTCTCAAATATTAATAAGATATATGCATGATATATTCATATCAATTCAAAGAATTTCTTGAAGGATAAGCAGCTTACTCATTTCTATAGCTATTTTAAATTTTATTTCCTAATCTAGTCAAACCATTAGAAAGTTGTGCTCTTGAGGGGCACTATTTCAGTTCCTTATGGAACTGTTTTCTTAATCATACTTTGATGTTCTGCCAGCAACTTGAACTTAGAGATGTTATAAGAAACGGCCCTATAAAAATCCTTATTGGGTTTAACATAGGGTTATTGTTGAGAAACCTATCCTTTAGAGTACATAGTATTCTCTTCATAGGGTCTCCTGAAAGAGATTTTTTTAGGTTTGAGAACTAGGAAAATCTCTATTTCTCTGGTCGAAATTCTCTGCTTCTTTTGGCTTCTGGGAAATTTGCTCAGAGGCAAATTTGAGCCCATGGAAATTGATAGCATGCTTTTTTATATAACTTTACCCCTGAATTTATTTTATTTTCCCATCATCCCAATTTTCCCATCTGTTTATTTTTCTTCTGCTATGCCTTTACTGTACTTATCTTTTAAAATCAAATTTATTGAGGTATAATCTGCATGTAACAAAATAAACCCATCTTAAGTGTACTGTTCAATGAGTTTTGCCAAGTATTACCATTTTGTTATTGTTAACCATTTGAAAGCAATTTTGAAATAAGCAAAAGTAAAACTAAATGTCACAAGGCAGTCTGTGCTAAGCATTATCATAGAGATATAAATAAATTACTATGGGAGTATGAGAGAGGATAAAAAATTCTGACTGGAGAGATAATGGGGTGAAGGATGAGGGATCTTAGAGAAAAAGTCTCATTTTAAAAAGTAGCATCTCACCTTAAAATTTAAAGGTGGAATTGAAAAGATCTAAGTACCAGGAAAAGCAATTTGGATAAGAAAATGTCTGAGTGGAAGAATCACGCAAAAGACACAGGCACTGGTTCAGTTTGGCTGGAGTGGAAAGTGAGCAAGAAAGGAGTAAGGGGAAGGAGCCTCTAGCCACCGCAGCAGGAGGTTCTGAAAGCTACGTGGTGTCTTCTTACATCATTGTGCAGGCAATAGGGAGCCACTGGAGGTATCCAACAGAAAAGAAACATAATGAGATTTATTTCACTTATTTTTAAAATACGTTTGTGTGGCCGCACTGGGTCTGAGCTGCAGCACGTGGGATCTAGCTTATCGATCAGGGAAAAAACCCGGGTCCTCTGCATTGGGAGGGTGGGGTTTTCATCACTAGGCCACCAGGGAAGTCCCTGAGAAGTGTTTTAGAAAGATCACTTTAGAAGCAGTGTGAGAACTAGATGGGCAGCTTTGATGTGAGGTAGATAGGGCAGCAGGGAGGCAGCTTCTTCACTGGTCCAGGAGAGAGAGAGAGGACCCAGAGCAATCAGTATGAGAGCGAGAGATGGGGTGCCCTATAACGGGAAATCTCTAGGAAGGGTCAAAGAATTAGTTGTGAGAAGAGTGAGAGAGACATTGACTATACAGATGAATGAGGGACAGGCATTCGCATGACTCCTGCTCCGGAAAGACTGCCAGGGCCTGGTGTCTTCCTTCTCCCAACCTCAGCCATCAGAGAAAGCACAAGTTCCCAGCCCCAAACTAACCCCTACTTTTCTGGTGGGCGTAAGAGGGATAACCCAGTCGGGGCTTGTCATGGTAGTCAGTTCCTTTACAGTTAACCAGAGCCAACAGCATATATAATAATAATAGCTAGCTGTTGTTGTTCAGTTGCTAAGTCATGTCTGACTCTTTGTGACCCTGTGAACTGCAGCACACCAGGCTTCCCTGTCCTTCACTGTCTCCCATAGTTTGCTCAAACTCATGTCCATTGAGTCAGTGATGCCATCCAACCATCTCATCCTCTGTCACCCCCTTCTCCTCCTGTCCTCAATCTTTCCCAGCATCAGGGTCTTTTTCAGTGAGTTGGCTCTTTGTATCAGGTGGCCAAAGTATTGGAGCTACAGCTTCAGCATCAGTCCTTCCAATGAACATTGAGAGTTGCTTTCCTTTAGGATTGACTGGTTTGATTTCCTTGTGGTCCAAGGGACTCTCAAGAGTCTTCTCCAGCACCACAGTTTGAAAGCATCAATTCTTCGGCACTCAGCAGTACTTTACTTCAATTTTTAAAAGTAAAATGATAATAACTAATGCTTAAAATAACAGTCTGTGTGGTACTTCACATATTTTAACTCATTACTTCCCACAGAATTCCAACGAATAGAAACTTATTATATACCCATTTAACAGATGGAAGAATTGAGGCACAGGAAAATAACAGTCTCACTTGAAATGCATAGCTGGTAAATGGCAGAGCCAAGAATCAAACCAGGCATGTGATTTCAAAGTTCAGGCTCTGTGTCATTATGTTCTAATCATGATTGCTCTGGACCCTGTAATAATCTCCCAACTCACATGGTCACCCAGAGAGTGAAAGCCTCTCACTGCCTTACAGTAGGAGGTGCTGATACTCCTGGCTGAAAGATTAATAAGAACATGAGGAAAAGCACTGAAGGTCAGTATCTATGGTATGTTTGGTGCCCCATCAGTCATCAGCTATGAGCACACAGAGCATCAGGCAAGATGCTATATATGAACGGCAACCAAGACTATTGCAAAATATGGAAGAGACATAACAAAAATACTGTTAAAATCAATGGCCATAGGTATACATGAGTATATGTATTCTTGTGTGTCTGAAAATGTGTTATTGACGATGGGTGATATTGGCTGAAGCAACGGCCTATCACTCACAGACACCAGAAATTCCTGGAAAGCCATCCACCAGCTAGTTAATGATCTAAAAATACACTTTTGAAAGACAGCCTTGGGAGGTTGAAGGTCTAGTTGAGCGGGCAAAGGTCTAGTTGAGCTAAAACAAACTCAAAGCAGATTACTAGTCTACAGAAATGCTGGACTTGGACATATTCTGTGAAAACATAACGGTGACCCAGAGCCATCACAAAACCAAAGTCACACAATTTTAAAAAGTAGACTAAGCCTGGATTTTTTTTTTTCCAGAAAAGCCTCCACATTTAAGCTGTAGGCAATGCCTGTCCTCCTTTCATCACTCATGTATGAGATTTGGCCACCCATACATTTAAGCAACAGATGGGAACTATCTGAATGTGTGCACATAGTCGGAATCAACAAATATTAAAGTCTGCATATGGCATCATCTGAAATTTATACCAACTCTCTAAGATACTGGAATGATTCCTTATCACAAAAGATTGTGTGGTTATTTGTTCATTCATTCCTGCAGGCACTGTGCCAGGAACTAAGGGAGTGAACAAAACATAATCAAAGAGTCTGCCCTCAGGACACCTAGTGTCAGTAAACAGGTGCATATGAGGCCAGCTGAAGAGGGCCCCAAGGTTGCTGAGAGCACGGAAGGAGAGACACTGAGCTGTTGGGTCAGGGCAGCTCTGGGGAGGAAGGGACTTTAGGAGAACCCATGAAGCCCACTGGGAGAACTGTCGTAGAAAATTAAACATTTTGTGTTCTTTTCTGTTTGTTTAATTCTGCTAACATTTTGTTACCTAAAGGACTATCCTTTAAACAAAAATTATACTCTTCCAGGGCAAAAAAAAAAAAAAAGAACAAAAAACTAGGCTGGGAGGAAAGGGATAACAAGACTAGACATTGCCAATGGAAGAGAAGAGATCATATATGTGCAAACATAAGTTGTCCAGAAAAATTCCCTCAAGAAAGGGCTATCCCATGTAAAAACTTTTACAAAATCTCTAATATTTTGAGGGGCGGTTTCAAGTATTTTGAGCATTAAAATTGTACTATTGAGGGAGGCTGTGCTATGTGCTTAGTTGCTCAGTTGCATCCTGCTCTTTGTGACCCCATGGACTATAGCCCTCCAGGCTCCTCTGTCCATGGGGATTTTCCAGACAAGAATACTGGAGTGAGTTGCCAGGCCCTCCTCCAGGGGATCTTCCCAACCAAGGGATTAAACTGGATTCTCCTGTATTGCAGGCAGATTCTTTACCAGCTGAGCTACCAGGGAAGCCCTTGAGGGAGGTTCAGTTCAGTTCAGTCACTCAGTCATGTCCGACTCTTTGCCACCCCGTGGACTGCAGCATGCCAAGCCTCCCTGTGCATCACCACCTCCCAGAGTTTACTCAAACTCATGTCCATTGAGTCGGTGATGCCATCCAACCATCTCATCCTCTTTCGTCCCCTTCTCCTCCTGCCTTCAATCTTTCCCAGAGTCAGGGTCTTTTCAAATCAGTCAGTTCTTCACATCAGGTGGCCAAAGTATTGGAGTTTCAGCTTCAGCATCAGTCCTTCCAATGAAAACCTAGGACTGATCTTTAGGATGGACTGGCTGGATCTCCTTGCTGTCTAAGGGACTCTCAACAGTCTTCTCCAACACCACAGTTCTAAAGCATCAATTCTTCGGTGCTCGGCTTTCTCTGTGGTCCAACTCTCACACCCATATATGACCACTGGAAAAACCATAGCTTTGACTAGGCGGACCTTAGTCGGCAAAGTAATGTCTCTGCTTTTTAATATGCTGTCTAGGTTGGTCATAACTTTCCTTCTAAGGAGCAAGCATCTTTTAATTTCACGGCCTCAGTTTCCATCTGCAGTGATTTTGGAGCCCCCCAAAATAAACTCTGACACTGTTTCCATTGTTTTCCCATCTATTTGCCATGAAGTGATGGAACCAGATGCTATGATCTTCGTTTTCTGAATGTTGAGCTTTAAGCCAACTTTTTCACTCTCCTCTTTCACTTTCATCAAGAGGCTCTTTAGTTCCTCTTCACTTTCTGCCATAAGGGTGGTATCATCTGCATATCTGAGGTTATTGATATTTCTCCCAGCAATCTTAATTCCAGGTTGTGCTTCATCCAGCCCAGTGTTTCTCATGAAAACAACCACAAACTATGACTTCCCTGGTGGTTCAGACGGTAAAGCATCTGCCTACAATGCGGGAGACCCAGGTTCAATCCCTGGGTTGGGAAGGTCTCCTGTAGAAGGAAATGGCAACCCACTCCAGCATTCTTGCTTGGAAAATCCCATAGACGGAGGAGCCTGGTAGGCAACAGTCCATGGGACTGCAAAGAGTCAGACACGACCGAGTGACTGCACTCACTTCCACTTTCATGCTAAATCTTGGTGCTTATACAGAACATCTGATGAAACTGGGTTGGATGTTGTACATGAAGTTTTTTAACATCAGTTTTTGAAAGTGACAAAAGGAATTCTCTGGTGGTCTAGTGGTTAAGGGTCTGTGCTCCCAAGGCAAGGAGTTAGGGTTCGATCCCTGGTCAGGGAACTAGATCCCACATGCTTCAACTAAGAGTTCATATGCCATAACTAAAAGATCTTTTGCTCATGCTGTCCTCTCTGACTATAATGGCTTTCCCCTCCTACTCCCCACCATTTCCAGATGTCTACATCTTTTCCCTTTCCAAGGTCCATCTCAAATACCTCTGTATCATTTTACACATTTTGAATAAAAGGAGGCTTCTTTTCTATAATCCCACATCCAGATCCCAAGGGCTCTACACCAGTGGCCTCTCTGCTTGGATGGGAGTTGAGAGGTAGATTCTCAGCAGGAGTGGTCTTGAAGGTGAGTGAGGTCAGTCCAAGTAATAATAACAAGCACTTAGATAACACCAGAACGATAATAGCTAACTCTAATACAAATTTTGCTATGCGTTAGGCACTCTACTAATTATTTCACATAGATTAATTCATTCGATCTTCACAAGAATCTCATGAAGCAGGTACAGTGTCATCCATAATTTATGAATGAGGAAACTACAACCCAATGTAAGTAACTTACCCACGGTGGCTGGGCTACAAGTAACAGAGCTGAGAAAATATGAACTTGACCATTATGCTTTTCCACCTTTGGACTACTAGGAAAAAAAAGAAATCAGTTGTGGGCAGGAAGACAGATGGTAACTGAGGGGTATGAAGCCCACGCATTTGGTTGGGTGAAAAAAGGGACAAACAATAAGCATTCAGGGAGATAACAAGTGAGGGAACAGGGTGGGATCCATCCAGGGCTTTCTTCCCGCTCTGGACTAATTTCAGGATCCTAAAGAAATATACTACTGCCAGCTGTATTGGAAGAGGCAGAGCATTTTAGGTACCTCATTACTTTTAAAATTACTAATAAGCCTGTCAGATCTCACCCATTAACCAGATGCTCCTTGAGGATCCATATTCAATTCACTTACTATAGTATCTAAAATTATACTTTGCACATGGTAATTAATCAATAAAATATTGTTAATATCACAAACCATCAGTCCTCAGTTCAACTGGCTCTTTTTAACAAAGTGAACACATGTTAAAAGTATTTTAGGAAGATTTATATCCAACACTTTAAAAATAATTCCTAATTATTTTTCTTTATTGTATTTTGTTAGGTTTTAATTGTTTGTCTTCCCCCAAGTAGTATATAAGCTACACAAGGGCAGAGACATCATTCTTGTTTATCGCTGTATTTCTGGCATGCTAGAACAAGGCTTGGTACTTTTAAAAGAACTTGGTAAATACTCATGAATATTTGAAAAAGAATGGACTTTGGAAATGCTCGCCAGATCTTTGTTGGGCAGTTTTTATTCTTGCCAACCAATCCTGCCTTCGTGTATCAATACTATTCCATTACCCCTAAAGCAAGCACAGGCCATGAAGTACAGGGAACAGAAAGGGCACGGCTGGAGTAGGTTGAGGGTGGAGGACAGACACAGTCTCACACAGAGTACAGCGTTTTGTCCCTTTTCAAATCTCCATTGCTCATCTCTGTACACAGCGAGCTCCAGGCCTGCCAACTGGTCATCCCGCCACCCTCTCAGGCCGCTACCTCTATCACTGCAGGTTCCCAGGTGTCCTTCCTCCCAGACTCTACCCTGCCACTTGGCCCTGAAAAATTCAGGCTCTCCAGTTTACCTCTTCACACCTGTGGTCCCTCAGGATCCATTATCCTTAGAAGGAGCATGGGAACTAAAAGAGAATTTTTCTCTTTTACAAATAGCTTCATTGTTTTCCTGCCACCCACAAAGACCTGAATTTGAATTCAAGTTTTTCCGTTTTATAAGTGCATGCATGCTCAATCACTTAGTCCTGTCTGGCTCTTGGCAGCCCCATGGACTGTAACCCACCAGGCTCCCTTGTCCATGCGATTCTCCAGGCAAGAATACTGGAGTGGGCTGATCTTCCTGACTCAGGGATTGAACTCATGTCTTGTGCATATGTGTGTCTCCTGTATTGGCAGGTGGATTCTTTACCACTGTGGCACCTGGGAAGCCCAGTTTCCTGATTATGAGGTGGCTACAATGCCAAAGAATGCTCAAACTACCGCACAAATGTACTCATCTCACACACTAGTAAAGTAATGCTCAAAATTCTCCAAGCCAGGCTTCACCGAGAAC
>SJYC01019912.1:0-11869 GCA_006408675.1 Madoqua kirkii
CCCCGGGCAAGGTCTTCAGAGATTCCCAAGGATACTTGTCTGGAAGTGACTTCTCGGTCGGTCACGAACTTGCCTGATCTCTGTGATGTTGCCTTTTTATGCCATTAAGTCTGCAAATAATGTCTCTGCGTCTACTTCCACTTAGACAGGATTATCCATTCGTATGGTCAACGTGTCTTGTTTCAGGCTGAGCTTCTCATGCGTGAAATGCATTGTCTTTCCCTTTCAGGAGTTTACTGCCTGAGTGACCTTTATATTTGACAAAAAAGGCTTTTTAATCCACCAGGCTGCTGCTTTCCTAAGTGGTTCCTCCCCTGGCTGGCATTATTGAATGGACTTTTCCTGTTGACGGGTGCTATTAAGACATGCTGTCTTTTGTATCGAATCAAAACTGTGCTCTTTTATTCGCTTTTATTTTCTTTTTCTAAGTTTGCATTAAGTAGCAGTGTGTGTACTTCCACAGAATAATCGCATCGATATGGATCAAGCGCGACCATGTTAGATGCAGAATTCCATTCCTATTTCTCCTATTTTCTTAGATGGGAATAGTTTGGGGTTAAAATGTAGCAAGAGTTAAGCCTGCCCCAATTCTTCCTACCTGACATTGAAGACCAGGATTGGATGATGTATTATTTGGCTTCCGGATTATTTGAGTGTTTTGGTGGGTGGTTATTTGCAATGAGGCCTTTGTTCAAGCCCTTGTTAACATAAAGAGGTTTGTTCTCAGATCCTTGAACAGAACATAGAAAACACTGGTGAATACTAAAGGCGATTGTGCTTCCAGCCTGTGGTCTGTTACCATGGGCAACCAACACTCCTGAGGGGGGTTGTATGTTGAAGAGGGTGCTAACATCTTAAAAATCATTTTAGAGCAAACCATTAGGATTTGTGGCCTGGCTTTACCATTCACTCCTCTGGACAAGTCATTTGATTTCTCCAAAGATGACGTATGTCATCAGCTAGCAGGAAGTCCAGTAATGTAATGCATGTAAAAGAATGCTGTGAATTTTAAAGATCAAGTATGGATTGTTTTAAGGCTCTCATTTAGCTTTTATGTTAGTTAAAAGAAAATAGATTCTTTATCTCTCAAACAGGGTTCTCTTCACTAACATTTTTGAAAAACTCCTCAAGGCCACGCATTTGAGGTGTGATAATTTTTTTTTCCCCTGACAATGATAACATAGGCATTAGAACTCTAGTTTGAAACTGGGGCCTCTAACAATTTTAGAGGGAAAGCGGTCATACAGATTATAAGTGCCAGAACTGGGATAGAATATGGGACTCTCTGATCGTCTAAGGGTCTTCATTTTATTTTATTTGCTAACCACCCTGCCCCTGCTTTCTTAAGGTCACACTGTGTGGAATGCAGGATCTTAGTTCCATGACCAGATATCGAACGTATGCCCCTTACGTTGAAGTTTTAACCACTGAGCCACCATGGAAGTCTTTTTTTTTATTGTTTTAAGCATAAAAAATATGTAATCCAGACAGAAACAAGTGTCTTGTGCGTTCCACTGCAAACATCTTGGAATCTTTCTGGATTTGATCCACTTGAAGAAAGCTCAGCTCCTTATTTCATTAGCTCAGAAGAGTAAAAACACCCCCATGTGACAGACTCAAGGATAATGCTGCCATGATAATGAAGGCAACATGATCAAAAGCGACTCCATTATCAAAAAAGAGAAATGATCACTTTTAACAACGAATTGCGGCTAATTAGACTTTGAATAAGAAATCAAATGAAAAGGCATGAAGGCTCAATTTTCCATAGAGCTGACAGCCTGACCTTTCTAGGAGTGGGAATGAAATTATTTTTAATTAACATGACTAATCATTTCCTGTCATTTTGAGGCAATTGGCTTTTGTCTTCAAAGAGGTGTGGTGGGGTGCTGCCCCCCAGTTCCTTGGCTAGTAGCTGCCGGCAGGTCTAACGACATAGAACAGAGGAGGCCTGGACCACTCTGGCTGGTGGATCCCACATCTCTCAGTCATCACAGCAAGAAGCAGGGTCCCATGTGTCTCTTTTCTTCTGCCTGTGCTTCTTTCTAAGGCTACATGCAACTGTTTCTACTTCCACAAATGTTCATTTCTAGGGCCACTTGATCATTGTGAGAGTATAGACTTCATTGCGTGGACAAGCAATGAGGCAGGTTCTACTTCTCTTTTCTCCACTTGTGCAAACAGTGTCTTCTCAGATACTTGTGCAGACTTCCCAGCTCACTTATAGTCTGTCCCTTTACTCTTTAGGAACCAAGGAGGGGGGACAGCCTGTTGATCACCCTCACTCTGAGTTCCAGCGAGGACTGGAAGTGATATTCTATGTTCAAAGCTCAAGAATGTAATTGCAAGTTGCCTACGGAATGACAGTCTTGGAGACTTTCTGTGATCCAAACACCCTCTGTTAACCCCAATTCTGAAATACCCTTTACAGGGAGACCAAACTGAGGTCATCTGCTTGGTGCCCTTCTGCCATTTTCTCAGGTCTTAAGATAATTCTGAAGAATGATGTGACCTCAGAAAACTATGGTTCTTCTCTCCTGACGTCAATCCACTCTCCTAATGGAAGTTAGATGTGCTCTCAGAATCAAAGATATTCCTCGCATTGCCTCCACTGCCACCAGGGGAAAAGGAAGGGATGAAATGGTTAAACAGATCAAGAAGCACCATTCTATCCCAGATGGGTTTCCTACCTGATTACAGGAACAACCTTCAGCCTGGAGCAAGGTGTTGGGAACTTGTAACTGCCTTCTTTGTTTTTTTGCTCTCGAGTTTAGGACAATTAGGGGCTTCCCAGGTAGCCCCAGTGGTAAAGAATCTGCCTGCCAATGCAGGAGACATAAGAGACACAGGTTTGATCCCTGGGTCAGAAAGATCCCCTGGAGGAGGATGTGACAACCCACTCCAGTATTCTGGTCTGGAGAATCCCATGAACAGAGGAGCCTGGTGGGCTACAGTCCACAGGGTCACAAAGAATTAGACATAATTTGTCAACTGAGTGCACACAGCTTGTACATATCTGTTTATATGTAGCAGTATGGATTTTTTTTTAATATTTCTGTTTGGTTATGGAAATATAGGTGTTTTGAAACTTGATTTTCTTTTAATTGATCAGTATACCTGAAAGACTTTGACACATTAGTACTTATAAGCTGAACTAATTTTAAAACTGCTGTCATACATTCAACCAAAATTTTGATTTACTCATTTCCCCTATTTGGACATTTTGACTTTTTAAAACTTAGTTTCTGCCATTGAACACAAAGCTGCAGCAAATGTCTTTACACATGCATCTTTGTGCATAAGTGCACATCTTTGGGTAAATATTCCACCAAAACGTGGAATTGTTGAATAAAGATTCTTTATATTTAAAATTTTGGTGGATGTTGCCAGACTGTTCTCCAAAACAGGTGAATGATACAAGCAGTATAGAAGATTATCCACACCCTTCTATGCTTACTAACTCTTGCTATTATCAAATATTCAAAAATTGTTGTCAGTCTAAGGCCACACTCATTTTATTTTTCTCATGGCTAATAAGACTGAGCACATTTTCATAGCTCCTTGGCCATTTTGATTTCTTTCTCTATATTTTGTCCATATTTCTATGGGTTTCTTCTGATTTCTGACTCCTCTTTCGAGAGATTCAGCATGCTTGGGCCCAGTCTCTAACTGACGGCAGGAATGAGGGCATGGGGTTTAAAGTCTGCCACATGTAAATTCAAATTCCAGTTGACACTCTGTCTAGGTGTGTTATATTGTACCAGGTCACACACTTATGCTGGTTTTCTGCCTTCTACTCTATAACAGGGAGACAGTAATGCCTACTATGCAGAGTGTGTTTGTGTGTGCATACACACACAGGTGTGAATTGCCAGTTAGGCCATTATGACCTCCCCAATGGAATGATCAGTGCTACCCAGTTTCATATCACATTCTTTCAGATTCTAGGCATGGGCTGTTGGTCCCTAGACTTGCTTTTTATCCTGCACCTCCATCCTTGAGGCCAGCTGACTTCTGTATTTTCAGTAAATCCCAGGGCTAACCCTGATGTAGTTTGGTCTCTGTATATTTACTTTGTTCCTTTGCTTGGTTTCTGAACCTGAGGTCTGGTTGGCCCTCTGAAGTCACTGTATCTGCACGTGTCTTTCCTCCATATGGACCTACTCTGCACCCTCCACCCCGCCTTGTGCTCTTCTGTTAATATCATGCTATGTGTGGGGCTGGCTCTCAGCCTGACTCCCCAGCCTTCTCCTTCTCCATTGCTCTTTCTCTGGCAGAGCCAAGACTTGAGCCTGCATTTTCAAATTCCCCATGCTCTCAACCAGTGCTAATAGCTCTACAAATATCACTCCTGGATCTCTAACTTAATCCCTCTGAGCCTCAGCTTTCTTATCTTTCCCTAGAAATAATAATGCCAAATTCACACTGCTGTTGGGGGATTTAGATGTGATAGTTAACTCAGCACAATGTCACATTCCCCCGTCCTCTTGTCTGACTCACAAATCTTCAACAAAATGGCTTTTCCTTTGGTTTGTTTGTTTGATTATCATACCTTTGTATAGTCGATCTTCAGTACACAGCAGGCTTTGTTAAGATTCAGTGGGCATTTTGCTGGCATCTTCTAAGAAACACAAGCAGAGGCATAATGTTAAAATGATAGTGAATAATTATGAGGGAACCGAAGTCATGTTTACATTTACTCATCATAGTTTCACATCATGGCTTTGGCTTAAATGTGAAATGACCTGCTAAAAATTAAAAGTCAGTTCCTTATATTTGAAAATGAAATTTTATAGAAGTTACTAATTTTCTAGAAAGGGATGTTCCTGAGCTAGAAGAAGACTATCCCTGGGCCATGCTGGCTGGCCTTGTCCATGTCATCATCTCTTTGCCCATAAAAAAGGCAACATGAGGACCAGGGAAAGGGAAGTTTGGCTTTAAAATAGAATTGCTGACTTTACTGAGAGAGTTTTTTTTTTATCTATTTTATTTTATTATTGGAATAGAATTGCTTTACAATGTTGTGTTGGTTTCAGTCCCCCCAAGGTGGGTGCAATATAATGCAAGTTTTGCATGATACTCGGGATGCAAGAGACGCTGGCACCATTGCTTTGTAAAGGAAACCATGACAGCGTATCTAGTGGGACTGGCCATGGTGATGGCCAGGTCTTCAGGAAAGATGGTAGGAGGCATGAGGTGGGACGCAGGGGAAGTCCCCATGGAAAGGCCTCCAAATACTTCTTTACCTTCTGCTCTGTGCCTCTTCAGGCAGGCTTATCATGGTAGGAAACAGCTTAACAAGCTCTCAACCATATAGCTTGTTTGTTTAAAATCCAACATTGCCCTTTTGATACTGAATTTTCCAGTTATGTTGATGACCGCTCAACTAGTACAAGAATGACGAAAGGGAGGTCAAGAAAAATAACGCATTTTAAGGAGTCTCACTTGGGGCATCTTTACTTGAGAGAGTCAAGACCTTCCTTTTTCATTCTGAAAATACTTTTTAACTTTTACTTTTTCTTTCCAAGTTAATTTGATCCTGGAGTCACACTCTAGCTAAATATTTATTGATGATGTGTGAGCTTGAAAATGAGCCCCACTGGGTCTCTGCTCCTCAGGACTCATGTTTCCCCCTTGTCTTTCTGTCTCATTCCCAAGCTGTCCTAAAGATAGTTTTGGGGGGAGTGTGTGTGTGTGTGTGTCTATCTATGTGTGTATGTGTGCCTGTGTTTTCTTAATTGCGGTTTCTTTCCAGCTGGAATCCAGCCCCTCCTTTCACTCAGTAGAAAGCATCCACACATATGTTATAGAGGATGTGTTAATTACCGGATGTCCAAACATCTGGGGGAAAACAAGCAAAGTTACAGTTAACACACAGTAAACAAATACAGAAAGGGCGCTGTGTCAAGCACATCAAAGAGATGGCTTGGGAGAAGGCACTGTCTGCTCTCTCTGCACCTGTTTCCTAGCACTGTTCCACTGGGAAAGGAAGATGCATTTGTCTCACTCTCTGTGCATCCAAACTTAATATCTGATACTGTACACGGAAGCCCTTCAATAGTCAACAAGGAGGGGTGCTCAGGAAGGCAGCCATGATTATTCCATCGGCAATTCACAGACACCCAGGAGCTTTACTGAAAGAGTTCATCTTTGGTCCTCACATGCATATGTATACACACATATGGATTAAAACGGTGCTTCAACCCTCACCTTTCAGCCAGCCTGACATTATTCTTTCTTATTCTCAATTCTCCTTGCTCAAACTAGCTCTTCAGACCACATACCATCGGGTTTACAGAAGCAGCACAACAATAAAAAATAATTAGAGCTAACATGTATGGAGTGTCCACTGTGTATCAGACCATCTTCCCAGTGTTTTCTGTGTGTTAGCCCATGGACATATCCCAGCATCCTTATAAGTGTGGTGTGATTATTCTCTGCATTTTACAAGGAGGGAAGCTAAAGGGCACAGAGGTGATATAATTTGCCCAACCCCAGACAGCTGTTTGTGGCATAGCTGCTATTCCCAGTTCTTACTGAAGCTTTACTTTCTAACTGGTAACTCTTCCAACTTTTATGCAGAGCATTTTCTGATCCAGGGCCTCTTTCTCTTGTTAGATTTTGTTTATGCCACTTTTAACTTTTTCAACATGTGCTCAATCTAGTGCTTGACTCTTGGGTCCCTCTCAAGAACTCTAGTTGATACTCACCACAGTGATTCTCCTCATCATAGGCTCCTTGCTTCATTTATCCATGCTGGTGGGTCTTTATTATGAAGACCGAAACTCCAGCCCTTGAACATACACTCCTCCAAGTCTCCAGTGTTCTCTAGAAAGAGGCAGGGCTCCTGTCCGGTATAATTTTACATATTTCAATGATTGTAAAGTTGAGTTCATTAATGATGCAAAATCTCAACTACTGTCAACTCCGAAAGCATGATTTTCAGAGATCACACAGAAGAATAAAGAAATTCATAGGAGCTCTATGTAATCCTTTGCTGCCTTAAGTATAGTTCTCGGGTTCCTTAAGACACATTTAAAGTTGTGCCAGCCTGATTCTGGCTCAAGGCTCTATTGTTATTATGTGCCTTTTCCTTGTACTTTGCTTTCTGGTCTAACCCTTCTTTATTGCTGACAGTTCCCCAAATGTCCCTCTCTGACCTTTTCTCCTTTCCTGTTGATCCTCTAAATGTGACAGTATGCTAAGATGTTCCATGCTCTCAACCCATCAGTTCTATAACTTAAATAGTATCTATTTTTAAGAACTCCCAAGTGTACCTCTCTAGCCTTACTCTTGCCTGGAAACCAAATTTGCATGCCCAACTTTCTTTAATTTTTTTGGCCCCAGTTGGTAGTTTAAAGCGCTGTGCACAGGATTATTCAGTGGAGAATGTTAAAGGGTTAACACCCAGCTTGAGTCCCAGGGGGTAATGTCTCTGTCTTGCATGGGGTTACATCTGGAGAAAGAAGTGATACCATTCCTCTCATTGAAAGGCACTGCCATCCTACCAAATTGTATACTCATAAGGCTGTGTCCTCCAATAGTCCAATAAGGGGGCATCATTTTTTTTTTACAACTCACAAAGTCAAATTAGCCTACAACTTATTCTACATTTTAAAGAAAATCCCATGAGAGCAGTCCTTGCGGGTTTTGTTTGCCATTGTAGTCTCAGCGTTCAGAACATTGCCTGAAACACAGGAGGTGGTCAGTCATATTTGAAAAATACATTATAAAATATAATAAATAAATAAATACTTAATTTTAAAATTCATTTTTTCCTTATTCAAAAATCTGTTGTTCTGCTTTTGATAAATTCAACTAACTGTGGGACAAACGTGATGTTCAAAATTGGGAGGCACAAAAATGATTTAAAATTTTTTTTTAAATCATGAATTAAAGATAGCAATAATAATTAAATTTATTAAACATGTTATATGGTAGACACATTTAAGCTGAATCCTCATGTGACCCTTATAAGGAAAACTCTTTGTCTTATTTCCATCTTATAGATGAGGAAACTGAGGCACACAGGACCTATGTATCTTGAGCAAGGTCATGTGGCTAAACAGTGTCAGCAGAGCAAGGATGCTTCAGGTTATATCTGAAGAAAGAAGTGGAGGAATAGGAAGTCTCAGGGCAGACTGACTGACTGGGAGCACCATGGTTTGGATATATCCATAGACAGAGATTGATTCATGGAGCTCCACAATGGTATTCAAGTCCTGTTCAAAGAATAGCTACATCATTTATTATCTAAAATAGAATACTTTTTCTAACAGAACAGGTTTGTGGGCATAAATTGGACCTCAACTAAGCCAACTGAGACACACAGGAACCCTACTTCTTTCCTCCTAGCTGCCATGATATGGGCTCTGTCCACACTAGGCATCGGGTTCTACTTTTACTCATGGACTTTCCACTTTTCAGATTGACTCTGACCACCTCATGTCTTGCAAGCACACTGTAAACACATATCGAATTGGATGGATTCAGTTCATTTCAGTTCAGTTGCTCAGTCATGTCCAACTCTTTGCAGCCCCTCAGACTGCAGCATACCAGGCCTCCTTGCCCATCACCAACTCCTAGAGTTTACCCAAACTAATGTCTGTTGAGCTGGTGATGCCATCCAACCATCTCATCCTCTGTTGCTCCCTTCTCCTCCTGTTCTCAATCTTTCCCAGCATCAGGGTCTCTTCCAGTGAGTCAGCTCTTTGAATCAGGTGGCCAAAGTATTGGAGTTTCAGCTTCAACATCAGTCCTTCCAATGAACATCCAGGACTGATGTCCTCTAGGATGGACTGGTTTATCTATACAATTCTGACACTGAATTATTTCATTCAGGATGCCTAATGACATGATATGATGTCATGGGGGCACTGAATCAGCATTTTTTAGACAATTTCAAAGTAATGTAAACAAAATCAACAACAACAGCAAAAAGTGAGTTAAGGTCCTTGTTGTGATAGACATTTTACTGGGAGAAAGTTATTTAATTTTCTGGATATCCTTGTCCTTTGGAAAAATACAAATAAATCATCACTAGGGGTTCTAAGTGTCTCCCCTTATTACTCACTTTCTAAAATATAACTATCAACCTACCCTAAAAATCTCTCAAGATGTTACCCATAACCATTTTCTTCTCTGCAAACTAAGACTGTGCAATGGGATGTTTTTGCCAGAGATTTAAAATGAGACAATTTCCATCTATCAAGAGATCACAAAAAGTAGAAATGAGCAGTGTTGAACATGTTGCTTTTCCATCATGTTGTTAAAATTACATTACAATGATGATAAAAAAGAACTATCATCCATTTTTTTAAATAAGTTTTGTATTTTAGTACAGTTTCAGATTTATAGAAATGTCATCCAGATAGTCCAGAGAATTCTTCTATGCCTTACACTCAGTCTCTGCCTTTTTTGTTTGTTTGTTTGTTTGGTTGTTTCCTTTACTCCTCTGTTCTTTTCTGTGGTGTACTATTTTCCCCAGTAGATCCCTTGATGTATTAATTATAATTGTGCAAAATTTGCTGTGTTATAATCTGTATCAATATCTGAGATGGGTTTTGATGGACAACCTGTTCAGACTATGTTTCTTTTTTTTTGCCTTTCACTGTGCCTTATAATTATTTGTTGAAGGCTGGACATGACGTGCTAAGTAATAGAAGCTGAGATAAAGAGAATGTGAAAGCAAAGCTTCATGTTAATGTGACTAACGACCAGCCTTTGTTTAATGCTGCTGTAGCTGTAGGTGCTAGAGGCTTCACCTTCTCTAGTGTTCCTGGTCTTGTCTTCTGTCTTGACTTTGACGTCCTTGAGTCTCCCTCCTCAGAGAGAATCTGTCTTGCAGCTATTTCAGCTGTAGTCTGCAAAACAAGTATGATGCTGGAGCCACATTACTGTGGTGATAAGGCATAGAGAAAAAGGAGTATCCGGATAACAAACACTTCATTCTCAATCTTCTAGTGGGCTTGCTTCTCTGAACTGTGACCATCAGAAGTTCCTTCTGTTAGACCTCTTCTTCCCATTTGGTGAGAAAAGAAGGCTACATGGGATGAGAGAAAGAGAGAGAGGAATGCCTTCCCCATGATTCTGAGACAAGATCCCTGGGTTGGGAAGATGCCCTGGAGAAGGGAAAGGCTATCCATTCCAGTATTCTGGCCTGGAGAATTCCATGACTGAATAGTCCATGAAGTCACAAAGAATTGGAACTATTGAGCAACTTTCTCTTTCACTCTGTTAAAATATTTTTTCCCCCAAATCCAAAGCTTTGAGGCTCAGGGTACAGATCACAAGGATCATTCTTACTCTCCTCTTGCTGATGTGAGGAGGGACTCTCTTTAGACCTTCACTATATGATGATTTCTGTAGATTTCTTGGAGATAAAGTGAAGTCGCTCAGTCGTGTCCAGCTCTTTGTGACCCCATGGACTGTAACCTATCAGGCTCCTCAGTCCATGGATTTTCCAGCCAAGAGTACTGGAGTGGGTTGCTATTTCCTTCTCCAGGGGATCTTCCCAACCCAGGGATCAAACCTGGGTTTCTCACACTGCAGGCAGAGGCTTTACAATCTGAGCCACCAGGGAAGCCATTCTTGGAGATAAATCACACAAAACTGTGGAACCCTCACAGAAAACTAGTCAATCTAATCACACTAGGATCACAGCCTTGTCTAACTCAATGAAACCAAGCCATGCCTCTGAGGCAACGCAAGGTGGGCAGGTCATGATGGAGAAGTCTGACAGAACGTGGTCCACTGGAGAAGGGAATGGCAAGCCACTTCAGTATTCTTGCCTTGAGAACCCCATGAAAAGTATGAAAAGGCAAAATGATAGGAAATGATAGGATACCAAAAGAGGAACTCCCCAGGTCATTAGGTGCCCAATATGCTACTGGAGATCAGTGGAGAAATAACTCCAGAAAGAATGAAGGGATGGAGCCAAAGCAAAAACTATACCCAGCTGTGGATGTGACTGGTGATAGAAGCAAGGTCCAATGCTGTAAAGAGCAATATTGCATAGGAACCTGGAATGTCAGGTCCATGAATCAAGGTAAATTGAAAGTGGTCAAAAAAGATGGCAAGGGTGAATGTCGACATTCTAGGAATCAGCCAACTAAAATGGACTGGAATGGGTGAATTTAACTCAGATGACTATTATATCTATTACTGCAGGCAGGAATCCCTCAGAAGAAATGGAGTAGTCATCATGGTCAACAAAAGAGTCCGAAATGCAGTACTTGGAGGCAATCTCAAAAACGACAGAATGAACTCTGTTTGTCTCCAGGCAAACCATTCAGTATCACAGTTATCCAAGTCTATGCACCAACCAGTAATGCTGAAGAAGCTGAACAGTTTTGTGAAGACCTACAAGACCTTTTAGAACCAATACCCAAAAGAGATGTCCTTTTCATTATAGGGTACTGGAATGCTAAAGTAGGAAGTCAAGAAACACCTGGAGTAACAGGCAAATTTGGCCTTGGAATGTGGAATGAAGCAGGGCAAAGACTAATAGAGTTTTGCCAAGAAAATGCACTGGTCATAGCAAACACCCTCTTCCAATAACACAAGAGAATACTCTACACATGGACATCACCAGATGTTCAGTATTAAAATCAAATTGATTATATTCTTTGCAGCCAAAGATGGAGAAGCTCTGTACAGTCAACAAAAACAAAAATAGGAGCTGACTGTGGCTCAGATCATGAACTCCTTATTACCAAATTCAGATTTAAACTGAAGAAAGTAGGGAAAACCACTAGATCTTCAGGTCTGACCTAAATCAAATCCCTTATGATTATAAAGTGGAAGTGAGAAATAGATTTAAGGGCCTAGATCTAGTGCCTGATGAACTATGGAATGAGATTCGTGACAC
>SJYC01019913.1:0-36560 GCA_006408675.1 Madoqua kirkii
AGAAAGTAGGGAAAACCACTACACCATTCAGATATGACCCAAATCAAATCCCTTATGATTATACAGTGGAAGTGAGAAATAGATTTAAGGGCCTAGATCTGATAGATAGAGTGCCTGATGAACTATGGAATGAGGTTCGTGACATTGTACAGGAGACAGGGATCAAGACCATCCCCACGGAAAAGAAACGCAAAAAAACAAAATGGCTGTCTGAGGAGGCCTTACAAATAGCTGTGAAAAGAAGAGAGGCGAAAAGCAAAGGAGAAAAGGAAAGACATAAGCATCTGAATGCAGAGTTCCAGAGAATAGCAAGAAGAGATAAGAAAGCCTTCTTCAGTGATCAATGCAAAGAAATAGAGGAAAAGAACAGAATGGGAAAGACTAGAGATCTCTTCAAGAAAATTAGAGATACCAAGGGAACATTTCATGCAAAGATGGGCTTGATATAGGACAGAAATGGTAGGAACCTAACAGAAGCAGAAGATATTAAGAAGAGATGGCAAGAATACACAGAAGAACTGTACAAAAAAGATCTTCACAACCCAGATAATCATGATGGTGTGATCACTAATCTAGAGCCAGACATCCTGGAATGTGAAGTCAAGGCGGTCTTGGAAAGCATCGCTACGAACAAAGCTAGTGGAGGTGATGGAATTCCAGTTGAGCTGTTTCAAATCCTAAAAGAGGATACTTTGAAAGTGCTGCACTCACTATGCCAGCAAATTTGGAAAACTCAGCAGTGGCCACAGGACTGGAAAAGGTCAGTTTTTATTCCAATCTCAAAGAAAAGCAATGTCAAAGAATGCTCAAACTACCACACAATTGCACTCATCTCACATGCTAGTAAAATAAAGCTCAAAATTCTCCAAGCCAGGCTTCAACAATACATGAACTTAGAACTTACTGATGTTCAAGCTGGTTTTAGAAAAGGCAGAGGAACCAGATTTAAATTGCCGACATCCTCTGGATCATGAAAAAAGCAAGAGAGTTCCAGAAAAACATCTATTTCTCCTTTACTGACTATACCAAAGGCTTTGACTGTGTGGATCACAATAAACTGTGGAAAATTCTGAAAGAGATGGGAATACCAGACCACCTAACCTGCCTCTTGAGAAATCTGTATGCAGGTCATGAAGCAACAGTACATAGAACAACAGAATGATTCCAAATAGGAAAAGGAGTACATCAAGGCTGTATACTGTCACCCTGCTCATTTAACTTCTATGAAAGTACATCATGAGAAATGCTGGACTGGAAGAAGCACAAGCTGGGATCCAGATTGCTAGAAGAAATATCAATAATCTGAGATATGCAGATGACACCACCTTTATGGCAGAAAGTGAAGAGGAACTAAAAAGCCTCTTGATGAAAGTGAAAGTGGAGAGTGAAGAAGTTGGCCTAAAGCTCAACATTCAGAAAACGAAGATCATGGCATCTGGTCCCATCACTTCATGGGAAATAGATGGGGAAACAGTGGAAACAGTGTCAGACTTTATTTTTGGGGGGGCTCCAAAATCACTGCAGATGGTGATTGCAGCCATGAAATTAAGACATTTACTCCTTGGAAGGAAAGTTATGACCAACCTAGATAGTATATTCAAAAGCAGAGACATTACTTTGCTGACTAAGGTTCGTCTAGTCAAGGCTATGGGTTTTCCAGTAGTCATGTATGGATGTGAGAGTTGGACTGTGAAGAAGGCTGAGTGCTGAAGAATTGATGCGTTTGAACTGTGGTGTTGGAGAAGACTCTTGAGAGTCCCTTGGACTGCAAGGAGATCCAACCAGTCCATTCTGAAAGAGATCAGCCCTGGGATTTCTTTGGAAGGAATGATGCTAAAGCTGAAACTCCAGTACTTTGGCCACCTCATGCGAAGAGTTGACTCACTGGAAAAGACTTTGATGCTGGGAGGTATTGGGGGCAGGAGGAGAAGGGGACCACAGAGGATAAGGTTGCTGGATGGCATCACTGACTTGATGGACGTGAGTCTGAGTGAACTCTGGAAGTTAGTGATGGACAGGGAGGCCTGGTGTGCTGCGATTCATGGGGTCGCAAAGAGTCAGACACAACTGAGGACTGAACTGAACTGAACCATAAGTTTGTTTTCTACGTCCACAACTCTACTTCTGCTTTGTAAATAAATTCTTTCATACCTTTTTTTTTAAGATACCACATATAAACTATATCATATAAATTTGTCTTTCTTTGTCTGACTTATTTCACTCAGTATGACAATTTCTAAGTTTATCCATGTTGCTGCAAATGGCATTATTTTGTTCTTTTTTAAAGAGATAATCAAGTTAAAATGAGTTTGTTAGGGCAGGCCCTAATCTAATATTATGGTGTCCTTTTAATAAGAGGCTATTTGGATACACGGAGACATACCAGGCTGGCGCATTCAGGGAGACTGCCATGCAAACACACGTCTCTGTAACGGCAGCCACCTGCACTCCAAGGAGACAGGCCTAGAGGTCTCCTCGGGAGAGAAACCAACTCTGTCAACCCCTTGACTGTAGATGCCCCATCTCCAGCACTTGTAGAAAATAAATTTCTGTGGTCTAAGCCTGATAATGGGTTCAGGCAGCCTACCAAACTAACACATCCTCCTGGGCAATAACCCTTATCTTGGTTCCACTATCTTTCCTCTCTAGAAAAGTTGACTCCATGGAGTCTTCAGCTTAAGTAACAAACCTACTTCTTACAAGATAAGATTGTCTTTTCAATACTCTTGAGTCTGCTTTGGGAAAGTTTAATGATTTCTCAGCCAGACTTCTGTCCGCTCAGGATGAATGACTGTTTTCTTTAGAGGAGATCAGTAAAGGATCCGAAACATTCTCTCAGCCCCGCATATTCATCAGGTCACTTCCCGCATGATTTATGTGTGCCCATAGAGCCTCATAGATTTAAAGTGATACATCTTTCATGCTGCCCCCAGGAACTTCTAGAATGCGTCAAAATAAGACATTAATTAAGCACCCGCAAAGTCACATTCCGATCTCTGCTGAGAGCTCATTTTCCTCTTTTCCCAATTTTCTCAAATGACATTAAACTATTTGGGGCTTCCCCGGTGGCTCATATGGTAAAGAGCATACCTGCAAGGCAGGAGACCTGGGTTCAATACCTGGGTCGGGAAGACCCAGTGAAGAAGGAATGGCAACCCATCAGAATTTTTGTTTGGAGATTTCCATGGACAGAGGAGCCTGGAGGGCTTCAGTTCGTGGGATTGCAGAGTCGACACTTAACATGTTCTGATTTCCAGAATCAAGTTATATGGTATAATGAACACCAGGTGGCGCTATAACCCCAATAACACACATCAATTTATCCTAATCCCTCAGCGCTCCGACTCTTCCATTCGGTTTCTTTCTTTTTTAAAAAAAATTATTTTAATTGGAGGCTAATCACTTTACAATACCGTAGTGGTTTTGCCATACATTCACATAAACCAGCCATGGGTGTACATGTGTTTCCCATCCCATTCAGTTTCATTGCCAGAGCTTAAATTTCAGTCATTTTTTATCATTTCTCCCCGCTCTCACCAAAGCGATATTCAAAAAATTCAAGCCATATTCATACTGCTTTTCTCCTGTAAAGAAAATCCTTCTTTAGTACCTAAAATGTGAGCTTGTGGTGGTGGTTTAGTCACCAAGTCGTGTCCAACTTTGCGACCCCACGGACTGTAGCCCATTAGGCTCCTCTGTCCATGAGATTCTCCAGGCAAGAATTCAGGTGTGGGTTGCCATTTCCTTCTCCAGAGGATCTTCCCGACCCAGGAATTGAACCGGGGTCTACTGAATTGCAGGCAGATAATTTACCGACTGAGCTATGAGGGAAGCCTTCCCTCCCCCCCCCAAAAAAATCCTCCTAAATTGGCATAAACAATTTTCTGTGACAATTCCAGCCTTATTACCTACTACTCCTTCTTTCATATTTAATGATCAGATGAAACCAATCACTTACCTTTTCCTGACTGCCAAATGACATTCTACCACTCCAAATTTAAATATGTTATTCTACTTCTCGTGGAAGGCTTTCCTTTCACATACTTATGTGGGTGCCCCTACTAACCTCCTAAATTCAACTCTGCTATCAACTCTTCCAGGAAATCCTATGCAACCCATTCCCAGATGACAGCAAAGGTTACTCATTCAATCCCATACTCACAAATAATTCATCTTTATACCATATTTCTAGAACTAAGAAGATAGTAAGGGAAGGGTTTACACTTCATCATCTTCTAATCATCAACACCTAAAAAAGTAATAGAAAACTGGTTGTTGTTAATTAAGCCATTTGAACAAGATCAGAGTGGAATAGGAGAAACATGACATTTGTTTGCCTGCCTGCTTGCTTTTTTTGCAGGGCAGTAGGAATGGGAAAGTTAAAAATGTTGATTTCTCAATAACTGGGTTATCTAAGTAAGAAGAGCCCCTCAGTCCAGCAGAGGTTATGCCCAAGTGCTGGCGAGGACAGAGAAGTTGAAATCCTTGTGCACTGTTACTGAGAATGTAAAATAGTGTGGCCACTAGTAGAACATTAAATAGCCTCCTCAAAAATTAACAATAGAACTACCAAATGACTAGTAACCCCGCCTCTGGGTATATGTCTAAAGAATTCAAAGTATTACCTGAAAGAGATACCTCTATGCTCATGTTTAAAGCAGCGTTACTCACAATGGACAAGAGAAAGAAGTAATCCAAATGTCGTATTAACAATTGAAAGGATAAAGGAAATGTGGTGTATACAAAAATGGAATATCCTGCAGCTTTAGAAGAGAAGGGAATTCCTGTCCCACATGAATGAACCTCAAGGACTTTAAGGAAGCTAGACACAAAAGGACAAATGGAACAGTATACTAAGTAAGGAAGTCACGAAAGAACAAATGCTATTTGATTTCTACCCAGATGAAGTAGTCAAAATTCTAAAAGCTGAAAATAGAAAGTTGGTTTCCAATGATGGGGGGAACAAGGAATATCATACATTGGCTACAGAGTTTCAGTTTTGCGGGATGAATAAGTTCTAAAGATCCGATGGACTATAATGTGAATATGCTTAACATAACTGAATTGTACACTTAAAATTGGTTAAGATGGTAAATTTAAAAAATTTTGACACAGTTAAAAATTTTTTAAGATATATTTATTTCAATTCCTTCTATATATAGACTAGAAAACAGGCAGAATGTAGGGATATGGGCAAAAAGAAATAGCAACAAAAAGATAGTTTAAAGACTTGCTTTCCTTTTCCTAAGATCAAGAATAAGGCAAGATATTTCTTTAACAATGAAATATCAGAAAGTGAATGTAAAAAAAAAAATAATCCCTTTGAAAATTGCATCCAAAAAAACCAAAAAAATACTTGTTACTGAGTCCAAGTTTGCTCTACTTGCTGCACAACAGGCCAATGAATCTGAGAGACGAGGGGTTGAGGCAAGGGAAATACTTTAACTAGGAAACCAGCACAAGATGACAGCAGACTAGTGCCTCAAAATAACCATCTCAGTGGGGTCTGGATGCCAGATTCTTTTATAGAACAAAAAAAAAGCAATGAGGAATGAAAGTCAAAAGGCAAAATAGAGAGGGGAAGCAAAGCAAAAGGATCTTCAGTCTTGGACCATCACCAAGGGAATGGCTTACCTTGGGAAGGGGTGTGTTAATCTCTTCAGTAAAGAAGCTGGCTTAAATCTCAACATTCAGAAAACTAAGGTCATGGCATCTGGCCCCATCAGTTCAGTTCAGTCACTCAGTTGTGTCTGACTCCTTTTGAACCCTTGAACTATAGCACACTAGGCTTCCCAGTTCATCACTGACTCTAGGAGTTTACTCAAACTCATGTCCATTGAGTCGATGATGCCGTCCAACCATCTCATCCTCTGCCATTCCCTTCTCCTCCCATCTTCAATCTTTCCCAGCCTCAGGGTCTTTTCAAATGTGTCATATGAGTCAGTTCTTCACATCAGCAGTCCAAAATATTAAGAGTTTTAGCTTCAGCATCAGTCCTTCCAATGCATATTCAGGATGGACTGCTTGGATCTCCTTGCAGTCCAAGGACTCTCAAGAGTCTTCTCCAACACCACAGTTGAAAAGCATCAATTATTTGGTGCTCAGCTTTCTTTATAGTCCAACTCTTACATCCATACATGACTACAGGAAAAACCATAGCTTTGACTAGACGGAGCTTTGTTGGTAATGTAATGTCTCTGCTTTTTAATATGCTGTCTAGGTTGGTCATAATTTTTCCTACAAGGAGCAATCATTTTTTAATTTCATGGCTGCAGTCACCATCTGCAGTGATTTTGGAGCCCAAGAAATTAAAGTCTGGCTCCATCACTTCATGGCAAATAGATGGGGAAACAATGGAAACAGTGACAGACTTTAATTTCTTGGGCTCCAAAATCACTGCAGATGGTGACTGCAGCCAAGAAATTAAAAGACACTTAACTCCTTGGAAGGAAAGTTATGACCAACCTAGACAGCATGTTAAAAAGTAGAGGCACTTCTTAGCCAACAAATATTTGTCTAGTCAAAACTATGGTTTTTCCTGTAGTTATGTATGGATGTGAGAGTTGGACTATAAAGAAAGCTGAGCACCAAAGAACCGATGGTTTTGAACTGCAGTACTGAATAAGACTCTTGAGAGTCCTTTGGACTGCAAGGAGGTCAAACCAGTCAATCCTAAAGGAAATCAGTCCTGAATATTAATTGGAAGGACTGATGCTGAAGCTGAAACTCCAATAATTTGGCTACTTGATGTGAAGAGCTGACTCATTTGAAAACAACCCTGATGCTGGGAAAGATTGAAGGCAGGAGGAAAAGGGGACAACAGAGGATGAGTTGGTTGGATGGCATCACTGACTCAATGGACATGGGTCTGAGCATATGCCGGGAGATGGTGAAGGACAGGGAAGCCTGGCATGCTGCAGTCTATGGGGTCACAGAGTCAGACATGATTGAATAACTGAGCAGCAGCAACAACAACAACAACAATCTTTTCTATTAATAAATGGGCAGGGACAAACTCTGTCCATGAGCTGAGCAAAGGCACTTTAGTTTACAGTCAAGCAGAGGGGCAGAGTCCTCCAGACAAGCCATTAAGTATGACTGTAATAATAAGAGCAATGAAAAACAAGTCAAAGAAACAATTTCCAACATGTAGTCAGAATTGTCTTCTTCCCTGAAACATGTTACCAATAAACCAGGAGAAGGTGAAAGTCTTATGCGCTGAGACTTATAAAACATTTCAAAAGGAAATTGAAAATGATTCCAAAAAATGAAAAAATATCTCATACTCTTTGATTGGAAGGATTAATAGTGTTAAAATGGCCATACTACACAAAGAAATAATCCCTCTCAAATTATCAAGACGTTTTTTACAGAAGTAGATAAATAATACTAAAATTTATCAGTTCAGTCACTCAATCGTGTCCGAGCTTTGCAACCCCATGAATTGCAACATGGGGCCTCCCTGTCCATCACCAGCTCCTGGCATGTGCTCAGACCCATGTCCATTGGGTTGATGATGCCATTTGAACTCCTTTTAATTTATAAAGTTCAAACTTTTCCCCACAGCTGTAGTCATACAATAAAACAAGAGTCCTCATAAGCAATCTCATTGCTTATTCCTTTTCCCTTTGCCAGGCTTTTCAAACACAATGTGTTTCTGCATTTCTTTAAACAAACAAACAAAAATTTTTATCACAATAGACTGAAATAACCCAGTTTGCATCTAAAAAAAAAAGTGTGTGTGTGTAAATGACTGTGGGTTGTATTGAGTGGAGGATGGAAGCAAGTGAAGCAAAGCAATGCCAGAAAGACTACATTAAATGTCCATGATGGATGGCCCCCCGCTCAGGAGATAGGGCTTCCCAGGTGACGATAATAGTAAAGAACCCTCCTGCCAATGCGGGTGGGTTTGGCCTCTGGGTCAGGAAGATCCCCTGGAGAAGAGCATGGCATCCCATTAGTATTCTTGCCTGGAGAATCCCATGGACAGAGGAGACTGGCAGGGGTCTCAGAGTGGAACTCAACTGATGCGGCTGAGCACGCAGGCACTCAGGAGACAGTCTTTACCAGGTCCCCATTATTCCTGCTCCACCCACTGTTAGAGCTCAAAAAAACCGAGAATGAAACCACTAAGAACCCATATTAACAAAACAAATGCAGCTGGGAAGAGCAGATTCCATATGGAGAAGTCATTCAAGACTCTTATATGAATATTCAGAGCCATAAGATTTACTGGGCAAACTGGGATATTAGGCTTAAACATCTCCCCCCAACACTCCCCCCCACCAACACTTAGAGCTTCAGCTGGGAGATCTTTATTCACTACATTTAAATGCAAATGATAACACAACCGCATGACAATACACTTTGAAAAGCTGATTTAAAGCAGCACAAGGGAAGGATTAAGAGACCAATAAGAAGGGTTTTATTTTAATTTTTCTGCAGAGGTTGAAGGCAGACCAAATAGAAGCCCAGAATTCAAATGCTATAGCAGGAGCCAAACTTGTCCCCAGACAGAATTCATTTAATTATTTTCCTCCTCTTATGAAGAAATGGAAGAGAAAAAAAAAAAATCACTTTTTTTTTTTTTTTTTTTGCTCATAGAAAACATTTCTAGCTACCAAGCAGGACTCTTGATCATTATGAATGAGATGATCTCACCAAACTAACAATAATATTAATACAAGCAGAAGTCTGGAAACTCGATACATAGCCTGTGCCATATTGAGGGTGATTATAAGCTTAAGAGATACTGAAAACAGTCCCCAGATCCTTATTCTGGTCTATGAGAAACCCTGGTTGTTCAGAGTCCCCAGGTTGGGAACCACTGATGTGAGAAGGAGCACCTAGCACAGACATTCATGGCTCTGAATGACAAGGAATAAAGAGCCAAATGTTGCGTGTCATGGAAGAATGGCTCATTGTGCCCAGTGGGAGTTCCACTCCGGAGGGGAGCCTTGGAGGCCCCATATGATGTGAGAAAGAAAGGATAGGCCATAAATCCCTTGCAGTAAAAGTAATGCCAAAGCTAAAGAGTCACTTACTGTTTGCTGGGATGAAAGAATTATTATATCTGCTCAAAGATGGAAATTAGACATTGTCCCCATACCAGCCCTGTCTGCAACTGAAACTGTCAAGCAAACAAACCAGAAATGAAGAGGAGAAAGATCCAGTCTGCACACGGAGATCATATAGACAGAGAAGTAATTATGCGTTAGTTGAAAGGCCCTCACCTTGAAACAATAGGATGCCTGGGATTTGCTTCTAAAGAATATAGGGCAGGGGTAGGGGTAGGGGTATTAATGAATCAAGACTGGCAATGAATCTGTAATTACTGAAGTTGGGTGACAAGTACTTTGGGGCTTCCCTGGTGGCTAAGTGGATAGGAATCTGCCTGCCAATGCAGAGGACACAGGTTCAATCGCTGGTCTGCGGAGAGCCTACATGCCTTGAAGCAGCTAAGCCCATGAGCTGTTTACTCTGCCATATTTGGAAATTTCCATAAGGAAAACGACTTATTTATTACATACACATATTTTGAAGATTCCATCTGCCCAATTTAAATGTGTCACTGCCCACCTCTGTTGGGACAAAGTCACCACTGCAGGGAACAAGAGCATTTTTTCACACTCATAGGAGTGCTGGGAATATAGGAGTACCAATGGCACAATCATGAGGAAGGGAGCCAGACGAGACAGGGAAAAAGTTAGAGTTCAGTCCCCAAACCAGCACTCTGAAACATGGACAAGAGTTAACTTGGAACTCTTGATAGAACCCGCTGAAAAAGTAAGTAATAGCCCTTACAATGAAATACTAAGAAACTTGGGACCTCCCTGACCGTCCAGTGGCTAAGTCTCTATGCTCCCAACGTGGATCTCACATTCTGCAACTACGATCTGACACAGCCAAATAAATAAATAAACTTGATACATCAGCAATTTAGAGATGTGTAGTGTTAGCCCTGTCCTGGAACCTGAGAAATTTCTTCCTTATCCTGAAAGGAACATGTGACTCCCAGTGTGTGGCTGACATCTCACACAATCAAACATGTGCACTGACCTACAAAGTTCCAGAAGATACCCATCTTGGTGCTGTACTAATCAGATTTGTTTTACCAGCCAGACTTCTAAATAAATTGAACTAATTGGACTAAGTCGTTTTGTCCACCAAATTGATTGATTATTCAGAGTGTCAGGACATTTTAGCATGAAGCTAACCATAACTTGTCTTACCTGATTCCATTAGAGAGACACAGTACACCAATAAGGGGAACATCCCATAAGCTAAATTCAATCATCGGTAAGAGAGCTCACCACATCAGAAGGCTGCATCACAAACTGGCACGACATTTAAAGAGGGATGTAGACAATGAAGATACATTCAAAGAGGACGAACCAGAATGTTAGGAAAACTAGAAACAGTAATTGATGTTCAGCTGAAGGAACTTGTTAACCTAAGGAGAAGACTAGTGAGGAGGGCAGAAGAGCTTTCTTCAGCTATCTGAATATCTCAAGAGCAGAGCAAGACAGATTAGACCTGTTGCGTGAATCTCAAGGAAAAGAACTAGGGCCAGCACATGGAAGTCTCAGGAAGGTCAATGTCAGCCCAATAGAAGGAATAATCTTGAAAAAAATAAAACTGTGCCAAGAGCTATTTGGCTGCCTCCGAAAAGAGAGCTTTCCTTGGCCCTGGAATATCTTAAGCCAAAGTCTGGACAAATACTTATGAAGATGTTTTAAAAGGGATTTGGGGACTGAGTGAGTGGTTTCTGAAATCTTCTCTGAATGGCGATTCTGTGATTTCTGAAGCAAAATCTTACAATTGAGAAACCAAAGTTTTTTGTTCATTTTGCTTATCTGAACTAAAGTAAATAATGTACAAAGCTCCCCTGTGTCAAGTGCCATGTACGTGAAACCCTTTTCAAACCATGACTAAATAAAATTTAACTCCTCCCTCATCTCCCAGCCTACTTTTGCCTCACTGAGAAACCATTGCTGGATGTACCCAAGCATCTGACTGTAGCATCCAGTGGATAGTTTGAGGACTCACCTTCATCCTTGACCCCACATTTTCCATTTCTGCCAAGTGACAAATTTAACAGCTCCCAAACATGACTTGCAGGTTCCCTTGCGAGTGCCTGGAAAGGCTATCCAAGACACATGAGCCCTCTTACCTTGAGGCAACAATCCATCTCAGTTTTGAAGTCACTAAATGTTTGCTGTTTCTCCTGTTTTCTGACTCTGGCATACATGAAATTCTGTTTTCCTATGTTTCCTGATTCCAAATTCTTGTCTGATTCCTAATCACCTATTTTGCCTAAAATTTGAGATTCTGAATATTGCCAACCATTCAATCATTCATTCATTTGCTAAATATTTATAGTACCTTCCATTTGCCTAGAGTGCTTTAGGAGATACAAAAAGCCCTATGACACAGGCAAGAGCCTAAATCTGATAGAGAATATGAAACATGGACTGAAATAGCTACAACGCGCAGCACAATGTGCTAAGTGCTATAACAGAGGTACAAACCTAGCGCTAGCAGAGTTCAGAAAGAGGTGAGATCCTGCAGAAAACCGAGATGTGACGGCAAGAGCAGCCTGCAAAAGCCCAATGCAACTGACGTGCCAATTTTTAAAAATCCTCAAATATAAAGTATACAAAATATTAGATTGAAAGAAGGAAGTAACTGTGAATCAGAAAGAGGTTGTTCTGGGAAAGTACATCAAGTGTTCAGCAGCAGATAAACGTCCGACATTAGCCAGAGGGGCTAATCAATGCCCAATGTAAACCAAACACCAGAAAATCATCCCCATTGTGAACACAGTCATTTACTCAGTCGGCCAGAAAAATTACAATTATGAAATTGAAACTACATTTGCTGCTTAAATGAGTCCTTTCAGAGATTTAGTTTAGACTGAAAATTGTTCATTAAAGAGTTCCACTGGGTAATGAACTTCAACTGTACTTTATATTTTTAGAACCCTTCAAATTCACTCCCCATTCCAACTCCCAGAGGTAGGTTACATCAGGGGTAGGCAAATTTTTTTCTGTAAACGGTCAGAGAGTAGTAAATATTTTAGGCTTTGCAGTCTATAAGCAGTTTCCATCACAACTACGCAACTCTACTGTCGTCAGATGAAAATAAGCAGAGACAATACTCATGTGAAGGAGTATGGTGGGATGAACGGAGAAAGCAGCATGGAAACACATACATCACTGTATGTAAGAGAAGCAGCCAGTGGGAATTTGCCGTGTAACCTAGGAAGCTTAAACCGGTGCTCTGTGGCAACCTAGAGAGATGGGATGGGGTGGGAGGTGGGAGGGAGCTTCAAGATGGAGGGGACATAAGTATACTTGTGACTGATTCATGTTGTTGTATGCCAGAAATCAACACAATATTGCAAAGCAATTATCTTTCAATTAAAAATAAATACATTAAAATTTTAAAAGCCACTTTACTTATGAATGCTCATATTTAAATTTCAGAAAATTTTAATGTGCTTCAAATATCTTTCTTCTTGTATGTTTTCTCCAACATTTAAAAATATAATAGCTATTGTTAGCTTGCACACCACATTTGTCTGGCAGGCTGGAGTTTTGCTGACCCCTGACTTATATCAATTACCCTATTTGCAGATAATAAAACAAAGGTTAAAGGAGACTAAATATATTCTAAAATCAATAGCAATTCAGATTATTATGTTCCGTATACAGAGAAATAATGAAGCAATAGGAAAAACGGAGACATTTATCTACTCTTTATCCATGTGATTCACAGTGTGGGAAAATCATGTATTATCTATAAACTTTGATTCCCTGGGGCATAACAAGTAAATAATTTTTAAACTGTGCTTAGCAAGATTGGTTCATGGTAACTGAGGCAATTATGTCTTAAACTTATACATATAATACTTTATTGTCTTTCTTAATTTTAATTTATAATGGGTGACAGTCTCTAAGTTGAAAAAAAAGTTGTCTTATTTTAAAGATATTGTAGTTCTTCTGATAAGCCACATGCTGCTAAGTATTTATCAGCACATAAATGTCTCGAAAAAGATGTAAATAATTACTGATGTAAGTTAATCTCCGTACTTCATGGAATAAGAATCCCTCTGTGGGTACCAAGATGAAGGCTTGGAAAAATATTCAGGAATAAAGCAATGAGAAACCCAACCCACCCCACACCCCCACATACACACACACTGGAATGTCATTTATTTGGGGCTTTAAAATCATATAATAATAAATTCAAAAGTCACAAAAATCCATAGCTTTGAGCAAGAATAGATATACAGTATACTTATTCAAGACCTCCTGAAAGCATCACAGCAGAAAACCAGTGTTAAGGAAAAAGATCTCCAACAGTCCTCACTCTTCGACAATTAAGCCTAGAGAAAAAGAGATCAGGCACGTGATGCAAATGCTACAAAATCACAGAAGATCACACGAGGGTGATCTGAGGTCACCAAACCTGAAAATACTCTAACAGCAGTGTGGGGACCACCCCACTGAACTACAGAAGGGTTACCTTTAGAACCTAGTGAGAACAACTTCTATCAGAGAAGTGACTGATTGTTTATCTGCTTAGGTGGGTTGTACAGCAGTATAATTTCCCACTTATTTATTCCTCAGTAGAATGGACAATGGCTCCATTTCAGAAAACAAAAATTAAAAAGTAACTAAAAATTTTCAATCATAGGAGAAAAAGTACTTCATATTTTTTTTAAGTTTCTTAATTTTTTGCTCACTCCATGTGGCTTTTGGGATTTTAGTTCTCCAACCAAGGATTGAACCCAGGCCCTTAGCAGGGAGGGTGCAGAATCCTAACCACTGGCCCAGCAGAGAATTCCTCTTCCATATTTAGAAGAGTGATAAGGAAATAATAACTTTAAAATGTTTATATAAGATCATGATGTCAGAATCCTAATAAAGACAACATTGATATTTGGGAGGTAGGTCCCACATCTGCAGTGCACTCCTCTGCCTGAGTAAAGTCTAAACTCTTTGGTGTCCACCCCCTACCCCTGCCCACACCTGTTTTCTGGCTCTCTCATCTCCTGCCCTTTCCTGTCCCCACCGACACTCCAGTCACCTGGCAAGCTCCCTGGAGGTCCCTTCATGTGTGAAGCTGTTTGGGGCCTTTTCATATACTAGCTCTTGGCCCAGAGTGCCATTCTCCATCCTGTCCACTGGACAACTCCTACCTTCAAGCTCACTCTCGCTACACCTGCCCTGATGGTCCTCCCACCATACCTGGAGGGATCATTTTGCCTCTGTGTTCCCACTTTACGTCATTCTCCCCTCTTTTAAGGCGCTTCGACTTGAACGACTAAGTATAGCTTATCTCCTCTACAGAGGATGGTGTCCCTGAGGAGTAAGAAGGAATGCCTTTAACTGAGCCTAGCACAGTGCCTGAGACATATTCATAACTCAATAATCATCTGTTGAATGAATCAATGCTCACTGATCCCTCGTAAAGACTTTACCCTCTCTGCCACAGAAATAATCTAGAACTGAGGTTGGGATAGTAGGTAATTCTAACATTTCATTCAGTCATTCATTCAACAGACATTTAGTGAGCATTATGGCTAGGCAGTCTTCGAGGAGCCTGAGATATATGAGTGAGCAGAGTAAATGATGATTCCCTACATTTGAAGAGCTCACATGCTAGCTGGGGATACAGACATTAAACAATAAAGGGCGAAAGATAACATCTATCTTTGTTAAAGCTATCAGAGCTTCCCTGATAGTTCAGTTGGTAAAGAATCCGCCTGTAAAGCCCGAGACCCTGGTTCGATTCCTGGGCCAGGAAGATCCACTGGAGAAGGAACAGGTTACTCCCTCCAGTATTCTTGAGCTTCCCTGTGGGTCAGCTGTTAAAGAATCTGCCTGCAATGCAGGAGACCTGGGTTTAATCCCTTGGGTGGGAAGATCCCCCTGGAGAAAGGAAAGGCTACCCATTCCATTATTCTGGCCTGGAGAATTCCATGGACTGTATGGTCCATGGGGCCGCAGAGTCGGACACGACTGAGTAACTTTCACTTCACTTCACTTTGTCTTTGTTAAAAGGGGATAAGAGATAAGAGAAAAAGATATAAGTAGAGTATGATAAAGGGGATTGGGAGTGTATGAGCTGTGATTTTAAATTATGTGATCAGGGAAGCAGGACCTGTCAAGTAGACAGTGAGAGGTTGCATTTGGACAAAGACTTAGAGAGTGAAATAGACATCGGGGTGTATGGAGGAAAGGCATTCTAGGCAGTAAGAACATTCAGTGAAGGCTCTAAGGATAAAACAAGAGGTCAGTGAGGTTGGCTAAAAGTGAGATGGCAAAGAGATGTGCTGATGTAGGGAGACAAGGGGGGAAAGGTGGCGGGTCTTGGAGGCCTTGTAAATCATTAAAATGACTGACTCTGAACAAATAGGGAACCATTGGAGGGTTTTCAGCAGAGGAGCAACATGATCTGACTTACATCTGACTTATATTTTACAAGGATCACTCAGCTATTTTGTTGAGAATTTAAATAGTTGGCCAAGGGTAGGGGCTAGATTTCACTCTCTTCTACTGTCTGGTAAATATTATATGAGGTCAATATGTTTGAGCATAGTTACCCATGTGGAGGCAACCTGATGAAGGGGAAAGAGCAGAAAAAGAATGCAATTTAGCTGCTACCACTTTCCAGGTTAGCCTCTGCGTCTTGCTCCTTTTCTACCTCTTCCTCTTACTCCCTTATCACCAAAATTACAAGAATTTCCCTGGTTGGCTCACTTGTTCAGAACAAAAGAGAATTATGCCATAGATTTAGTGGAAAACAGTTTAATGGTAGTAGAGTTTAAAGAGGCTCAAATAAGGTTAACTCCATTATTAAAATGATCATGGGGAAGACAATGATGCTGGCAGTCTTAGAATATTTGCCTTTGCTGCAGAGTTAGTAGATCATTGAGATACTGCACAAAAGAAGGAGGGAGCCAATGCCAGGAAGATGGCCTTAGTCATACCATGTAAGCCACTGAATGTCTTTTTTTAGTCTAAAATACTTCTGAGGCTATCTGCCGAACTGTATTTAAAAAAAAAAAAAAAAGCAAATGTGATCCAGGCATTTGAATGCTTATAATTGGAAAACCTATGACAATGGAAAATTGCATTCTTTGTAAACTGACACTGCATTTACATATACTGAGATATGGAACCCATATCTATAAAGTTGTATAACTCTCTACAAAGTGCATTCCTATATCCCAGTTCTTAGTTTGTTAGATCAGATCCTTAAAAGTTATTTTTAATGCCTTTGTTTAACCAAAATTTGGTGTGCCAAGTATATTTTTTAAACCAGTGTCAAAAAAAAATATTTAGGGACTTCCCCAACAGTCCAGTGGTTAAGACTCCACCTTCTAATGCAAGGAGTGTGGTTTGATCCCTGGTTAGGGAAGTAAGGTCCCACATGCCATGGGGTGTGGCCAAAAATTAAAGAAAAAAATTAATGCATTCCTTTGTTCCTTTAGAATCTTTCTTGAGCAATTCAGGATGAGTTGAACACTTTGAAACATGTATACTATCATGTAAGAAACGAAGCACAGTTTATGTTCGATACAGGATACAGGATGCTTGGGGCTGGTGCACAGGGATGATCCAGAGAGATGATATGGGGTGGGAGGTGGGAGGGGGTTTCAGGATTGGGAGCTCGTGTACACCTGTGGCTGATTCATGTCAATGTATGGCAAAACTAATACAGTATTGTAAAGCAGAATAAAGTAAAAATAAAATTAAAAAAAAACACACACAAAATAAAAAAAATTATAACTGTGTATTTGTATAACTGAATCACCTTGCTGTGCAACTGAAACATTGTAAGTCAACTATACTTCAATAAAAAATATATATTCAAATAAAAAAAATAAAATGAACAAGAACTCTACTAGAAACTGTGTATTTCATAGTATCATTAAATATTGATTAAGTATCCACTACACATACAGCACTGTATTAGTAGCTAAGAGGACAATGATATTATAAAATTTAGATTTTAATCTTTTTAAAGAAACACTTGCAAAACGGGGTCTTCATTCTCTTTCCTGGTCATGCACAGTTTACTTTCACAACTATTGCCTATCGACAGAAAAATAACAGAAAATAGAGATTATCCACCTACTTATGCATTTTCCTCCCCTGTCTGAGGATCTCTCTAAAGCAGAGGCAGATCCAGACTTGATGGCTGACAGGTTATGTTTCCAGTTGAGTTTGCCTCTGCACTTTAGGCTGTTCATTTGACTTGATCTAAAATTGGAAATTTGTGTAGAAGTGTTTCTCTTGAGACTTGCAACATTTTAAAGGATGTTCCTACTAAGCAGTAATGCAAATTGAAAGTCATAGAAACCTCTTAATTCTGATGGTTCTAAGCATAATCATTTCAATATGTAAAATAAGATAAGGAAAATGAAAAGAAAAACTTAATATTTCTTCATTTCAAAATTTTTAGCACATCAACCTTCTGGGTTATATCCTGTTCCTTGGTTTGAGACGTGTTCTAGATGGGAGAGTTGCCTATCATATAGCATAATTATGTCCACTCGGGGTTCAATCAGTTCAGCAGGAGAAAGTAAACCTGTTCATGTAGGCAAAAATATATACTTTTTTTTTCAGCATTATTCTCATGTCATGAGCAGGCACTGCTGCTGCTGCTGGTAAGTCACGTCAGTTATGTCTGACTCTGTGTGACCCCATAGATGGCAACCCAGCAGGCTCCTCTGTCCCTGGGATTCTCCAGGCAAGAACACTGGAGTGGGTTGCCATTTCCTTCCTCAATGCATGAAAGTAAAAAGTGAAAGTGAAGTCCCTCAGTCGTGTCTGACCCTTAGCGACCCCATGGACTGCAGTCTACCAGGCTCCTCCGTCCATGGGATTTTCCAGGCAAGAGTACTGGAGTGGGGTGCCATTGCCTTCTCTGATGAACAGGCACAGCCCTTGCCAATGAAACTACCATGAGTGATGCATGAGTTTCCATTATTGAACCTTCAACTTACCAGTAAATTAGAATTTCCAAGCATCCACCTAAATGTATTATGTTGGCCAAAAAGTTTGCTTGGGTTTTTCGTAACATTGTATGAAAAAACTTGAATGAGATTTTGGTCAGTCTTATATTATTACAGCTATCATCACAATGATGGGTATTCACAATGGCCTTTTGAACTGCATCAACTGTTTTCAGTTTCACAGCCTTGACATTACAAAAGAGTCAACTTTAGGGTTATAAAAAAGCTAGCAAACTTTATCTTTTTATTTCCATAATGTTAATGAATTTCAATATATTTCTTGAATGAAGAGGTTTGAATAATCCAAATGGAACCTGCTGGGAGTTTTCATTTGAAGTTTCAGATGTCCCAGGCTACAAAGAACCTTTGAATTTAGGTATTTCCTTCTTCTGCACTAGGCTTCCCTGGTGGCTCAGACAGTAAAGAAATCTGCCTACAACGCAGGAGACCCAGGCTCAACCCGTGGGTTAGGAAGACCCCTTGGAGAAGGGAATGGCAACCCAGTCCAGTATTCTTGCCTGGAGATTCCCAGGACAGAGGAGGTTGGCAGGCTACAGTCCACAGGGATGCAAAGAGTCAGACATGACTGACTGACTTTCACTTTCTTTGGCATTAGTATTAATACTTGGTTAGAATGCATATTACCAAAATTTTAGAATAGGAAATATAAATCTTAACTTTCCTCACCAAACCCAAACCTGTTTCTTTTCCAGTGTTCTTTATCCATCCATCTTGGATTAAAACCTGCCAATTACACTTGACTATTTTGCCATCACCTACCCATCAAATCACAAAATAAGGATCTTTTACCTTCTAAATATTTTTAAAGACACATTCACTCTCCATTCCAAATGCCACCAACCTGGGCCTGGGCAAGGTGATGGTTTTTCTGATTTGAACTCTGTACTGCTGAAATAGGTTCCTAGCTGGTCACCATATCTCCATCCTTTCCCTTCACCAATTTATATTTAAAATTCAATTAAATCACAATTTCATGAATATGATTATTACATCCCTTTTCTTAAAAAATGCAATATTTGTCATTGTCATTGGCATAAAGTCTAAGCTCTTTAATAGGACTTAAAGTATTCACGATTGATCAGAATTATCCTAACTTTCCAGTCTTATCTCTTACTCCCCCAATCTTGAATCCTCCTGAGCTTTCTTTTGTTCTAATATGTCATGGCTGTCTATCTCATCACCCCAGCTCTTATGCATGCTTGATTCCTCCACTGGGAACAACATTCTACACATTCGTTTATTTTTTTTATTCAACAACTAATATGAAGCAAAGACTTGCTATTTGCAATTTTTATTATATTATACTATTGAGTTGGCCAAAGAGTTTGTTCAGGTTTTTCTGGAACATCATACAAAAACTCAAATGAATTTTTTGGCCAATCCCATATGCAGTTGTGCTGTGCTTAGTCGCTAAGTTGTGTCTGACTCTTTGTGACCCCATGGACTCTAGCCTTCCAGGCTCCTCTGTCCATGGGGATTCTCCAGGCAAGAATACTGGAGTGGGTTGCCATGCCTTACTCCAGGGGACCTTCCCAGCCCAGTGATCAAACCCAGGTCTCCCACACTGCAGGCGGATTCTTTATCATCTGAGCCCTCAGAGAAGCCCAAGAATACTGGAGTGAGTAGCTGATTCCTTCTCCAGGGGAACTTCCTGACCCAGGAATTGAACTGGGGTCACCTATATTGCAGGTGGATTCTTTACCAGCTGAGCTACGAGGCAAGCCCCAACCCCGTATTATTGGAGAGCCTATTCCACATTAGGTACTAATAAGTAAATCAACAGTTAAACCAAGCATGGTTTCTGTCTTGGTAAAGCGTATTGTCTAGCATGGGAAATAGTCATGAAACAAAGAACAAGATTAGAGTTATGACATGGAAAATATATAGTTATGCAGGATCAAATAGCAGATAACCACACTTGATATAGGAGTCAGTGGAGGTTCCCTAAGGAAGTTCTGCTGAAGCTAAAATCTGAAGGATGAGTAGGAGCTAGTTGTAGTAACAGAAGAGTGGAGAAGGAGGAGAAGTGGTGAAGGAAATGCTGCGGCCACACAGTTAAATGGACAATACACAAATGCTGAGAAAAGAAGTAACTTGTCCGCATTATAAGACTTCCTCAGTGGCTCAGACAGTAAAGAATCTGCCTGCAATGTGGGAGATGGGTTGGGAAGATTCCTTGGAGAAGGGAACAGCTACCCACTTCAGTCTCCTGGCCTGGAGAATTCCATGGACAGAGGAGCCTGGCAGACTATAGTTCATGGGGTCGCAAAGAGTCGAACATGGCTGAGACTTTCACTTTCACTTTTTCTTATTATAAGCATAAGATATTGGGAACAGATATCTTTATTGAATACATTTTGTTGGTGGTTTGTGCTGCAAAGGCAAACAATTTATAAAGTTTTCGTTACCCTTTGTTGATAACTTAAGTTCAATGGCTCCTCTTTTCATAATTACCCGTTGCAATTAAAGGAATAAAAAAGCATCTTTGGTAGATACAGAATCTGTATATTAGGAAATTGATTCTATTTGACTTTTGCTTTATGATTGTGAACAAATGACTTACACCTGTTCCTCTGCTTTGCTGTTTATAAAAGAGTGATGATAACACTACCCAGTTTAACTTACAGGGTGGTATCAAATAGTGGTGCCAAAGCACCACTTAATGAGCCACACTGCTTAATGATCTTTTTAAAAATATGCATTTCAAACACTAAACAATTTCTTGACTTTAGACTGTTCTCTACATATTGGTAGCGACTCAAATTCATTTTTCTTATGATTCTAGCTGTAGCAATAGGGGCTGCAATTCCAATTTCACAGCAAGTAGAAAGTTGTCTTCATTAGCTTTCAAGAGAAACAGAATTGGATTATGTCTCTATTCAAAAAACCCAACTGTTCAATTCAAAAATATTTTGAAGTAGAAAAACCGGAAAATCCAGTTATTTTGCACTCATCAAATAAACAGGACACATTTCTTCTGTGATCAAGTCCCTCAGTTCCTTTACTTTTCATGGAAGTTAATCTGATCAGTCTTTTCTTACTTTCCTGTTTAAACTTACTCTCTGATCTCCTACTAGCATTCATGCATGCATGCGTGCCAAGTCACTTCAGTCATGTCCAACTCTTTGTGACCCCATGGACTGCAGGCTGCCAGGCTCCTCTGTCCATGGAGATTCTCCAGGCAAGAATACTGGAGTGGGTTGCCTTTGCCTCCTCCAGGGGATCTTCCTGACCCAGAAATCTCTCTCACTGGCATATTTATTGACAAACATGGCAATACAAATGCAAAGTAAGTTTTACTGAAATATAATCTCTCATGCTTAATAACTAAGAATTTATAGGTTAAAAAGAAAAAGAGAGACTTTCTAGCCTCATGTTATTTTTGATGTAATAAGGCAGACATGAAATAAGACACCATTGGTTTAGGGGTCTACTTTGCCAAAACCTTTTATTCATCCCTGAAAGCATTTTAGTTACAGTTAAGTATATAGGTGTCAAATATCTCTATCACAAATATTGATCTTTTCTTACATGTTTCCACAGTCATAAGAATAATATCAATTCCCCTTTCAGAATCAAAGAACAAGTACATTCTGAAATATTTTATAAATATTGAGAACTGTACAACTACTACTTTACAGAGATGAAGAGTGAGTTTTTAGTTCTGAATGTCACTTTTTGTTTGTTTGTTTACAGTCTTTTTTTTCCTTCATGAGCAAAGCTGGATTTCAAAATATAGGAGCTCTATTAAAGGTGTCTAATTTCAAAGTCCTATTTGGGTCTTTAATTAAATTTATTTTTTGCTGTTTGTGGTTTAGTCTCTCAGCCATATTCGATCCCACAGACTGTAGCCCTCTGTCCATGGATTTCCCAGGCAAGAATACTGGAGTGGGTTGCCATGCCCTCCTCCAGGGGATCTTCCTGACCCAGGGATTGAACCCACAACTCCTGTTGAGGCTCCTGCCATGTCTTGTGTACTGCAGGTGGATGATTTTATTTTTTTTTAACCACTGAGCCATGGGGGAATCTTTTTATTTGACTGCAGCAGGTCTTATTTGCAGCATATGGGATTTTTGATCTTCACTGGGGCATGCAGGTTCTTTTAGTCGCAGCGTGTGAACTCACCTGTAGAACGTGGGATCTAGTTCTCTGACCAGGGATGGAATCTAGGCACCCTGCATTGGGATGGCAGGGTCTTAGTCACTAGACAACCAGGGGAAGTCCTTGTTTGGATCTTTTAAAAGTTTTTCTATTACTGATTTCAAGAATCTTTAAAAAGTTTGATCATTTTATTGCATTAATTCTGTATTGTTGGGGGAAATTTTTTTTAAGTCATTTAAAAGGAGAAAATAGATCATGGATGACTGGTTTCTTTAGAAATGGGGAAGAGCTCTTAAGGAAGTGCATATTTAGGAAACTTACTTGATGGCAAATTTAATTCTAATCTGTTAGTATATGCTTGAAGAAAAGAGAGTTCATGGAATTATACAATCAGAAGATTAGTGAGCGCTTCTTTCTGCTTTTGGTACAATGCAAAGGTCTATTCAAGAGGAATCTGAAATGTGGGGTTCAAGTCTCATTTCTGCCACCCACTCTCCATGTCACTTAAGCTACTAAGAAAGCCACTTGGCCTCTGAACATCAGTTTCTTGTTTGTAAAATGGAGATAATGATGCCTTTCTTATAAGCTTCCTACTAGGAATAAGAGACATACACAATGAAAATGCTTTGTAAATCAGAAGCTGCTTTACAAAAATAAATTAACAAAACTTATCACTAGCTCAAAGATTCCCAGAAGAGATTCAACAAAAAATAGCTTAATATGTACTTTGGGTTCTTGTTCCCTTTTCAATGTATATGTGCTAAATCCTTCATTAGGTTATAAGCTCCTTAAAGCCACAGTGGGCACACCATATCCTCTTTCATGTTACTCTCTGGACTACACATAATGGACACTCAAAAGGCTTTGTTGACAGATATTCTCTCCTCTTCCTCAGTTTCACTGGCAAGCAAAAATCACTACTGTCAAAAAGTCTAAACTTCTTTGCTGTAATTCATATTTATTTCCTTATATTCTCTCCTCTAAAGTCATGGAGAATTGGCAGGTCAGCAGCAACTTAACAACGCCTCAGGGCAAAATCCGTTGTTCTTAATATAAATCTGCCCCTCTTGCAATACAAAACAAGTGGAATTAAGTACATCCTTGGCTCCAGGAAGAAAGGGAGAGTACCTGCTGGCCCACTAAAGATTTCTAGAGCCACAGAATTCCACAGGAAAGTCCCCGCCTCTCTGGGTAACTGAGAGGAATAAAGTATAGCAACATAAAATGGCTAGAGGAAAGATTCACAGAGAAGAACAGGAGTGAAGACACCAAAATCAAAAGAAGGTGAAGAGTGTTCCCAGGGCACTGATACTCTCTTAGAAGGCTGATGACATGCTCTGCTCTACCCTCATGCTTGAACAACAGTCTTTACTAGGTAAGTTGGCACCAGCTCCTGACCCAACATTTTTAAAAGTGAAGGTACCGTGGTGAGGAAGAGATGGCTACCTCAGTCTCCCTCCTAGGATCCTGTGAAATGTGCCTATCCGATGCGCACTCTGCTCAGAGTATACTCTTTTCATGAGGTTTTTATTAGGGTGCTCAGTTCAACTCACCTGTTAGTTTAAAAGAGGAATATTTTTCTTCGAAGCTACCTTGCCCTGTCTTTACCAATACATCGTGGCTTTCATTAAACAGCCTTTAGGAGGGCCCACGCATTCCTCAGGCTCGGGGTAAACACGTGTGTCGGCAGGCAGCTCCGGGGCGCCCTACGTTTCAGCACCACCATCTCCGGACAGCGCCTCGCTAGCGGGCCGGGTTGAGGCCTCCCGTCCTTCATTCGCCCACCCCGGCCCATTCGCTTTCCTCTTTTTCCCCAATGCCAGAAAAAAAGCACCCCAACTTCTAACTTCTCAATCCTTGCTTCTACAGTGACCTCCGCGACCCTTCCTCGGAGTCTAAACGCGCACGCCCCCGCACCTTCGGGTCCTTCGGCACCAGCACCCGAGCAGCATCGGTGGCCCGAGACCGCCTCCGGGCAAGGATCACCTTTCCCTCTCCACTTCTGAATCCCAACCCAGCAGCCAGGAGCCCCGGTTCGCTCCGTCTCTCTCTTCGCCCCAAAGCCTCTGAAAAAAAACGCGCGACAATGCCCTCTCCCCCCGCCCCAACACACACAACACACACACACACTCATACACACACTCGCACGCCGCAAGCCTTGCGGGTGCCATCACCGCCCTGGGCACAGCCTCAGCCAACTTGGGCCCCATCCTTCAGTACCGGCTCGCAGAGGGCCGTCCGCAGCGACCGCCCTGCCTTCTCCCCTTCCTAGTCGACTGGTCCGGGCAGCGGAGCCAAGGCCCCCGCCCCCTGTCCCCCCACCTCCACATTCACTAAGCCATCCGCCTAGCGCGGGGAATACACGGTCCATAACCCTCAAACATTTGCCCCGGGCCGCCCCCCCAAACCATCAGCCAAACCATAAACGAATCTCCTTGAGCCCAGCCCAGTTCCTGGTGTGTTGTGTGTGTGTTTGTGTCTCCGAAGCCTATACATCGTTAACTCCTTCGAGCTTTCAGCCCAACCTAAACAAATAGCACGTTATCTCCGACCCCTTCCCCCTTCTCCGCGCCCCAGCCTCTTCCTCCATCCGGATCTTCACTCGCCAAGTCGCCAAACCAACCACCGCACCCCAGCCCTCAAACCTCGACCTCCCACCCAACCCGAAACAACACTCGCCTCCAGCCCCTCCCATCCCCCACCCCATGGCCCCCCAGCAAGCCGGGTCTGGCCCGAGCAAGTGACGCCTCGAAAGAGCAGCTTGCATCCTCTGCCGGGAGCCCAGGATAAAGGGGCTGACCTCTCACCAGCTGGATCAGCCAGCACACCCCTCCGTAGGGGCACTCGCCAAACCGTCACACGCCCTGGAAAACACAGGTGCCGGGGAAAGGAGAGAGGCGGAAGCAGTCTCCGGGGGTGGGCGGGAGGACTCACCGAACATCTGAATGTGCCCTTTGGTTATGGGATTGAAGCTGCCGCAGGCGAGCAAGATAACGTGCGTCTTGGTGGTCTCGGTCATGGCGCGGGCGGGTCCCTCGCGCTGGCCCAGGGGTCGCCTCTCTTTTTGTGTCTCGATGTGTCTGCAGAGGGAGAAAGGAAGGCGAGGCTCCGGTGGTGGATGCTGTGGACTCCGAGGAGCCGCTCCAGACGCAAACCGCGTCACTCCCCGCCTCCCTTTAACGCTTGCAGCTCCGGCAAGATCCGAGGCTGCTTTTGTATATGCTAAGCTCCGTTCTCCTTTCCTTCTAGCTTCTTTCGCGTCTCTCGAGCTGGTCTCTGTCTCCTCCCTTTCTCTGATCCTACCCCACCTCACCCTCTCTTCCTTAGTGTTTACCTACAAATCAAGTTGTGGTACCCAAGCCCAACCCTGAGCACTCCAACAGGCAACGATCAGCATGGTGTGAGCCCTTTCTCTTTTCTCCTTCTGAATTAGTTTTCCTCCCCTAATCGAACATTTTTTTTTTGCTCTGAGCCAATGTGTCCCCCCACCTCCACATTCACTAAGCCATCCGCCTAGCGCGGGGAATACACGGTCCATAACCCTCAAACATTTGCCCCGGGCCGCCCCCCCAAACCATCAGCCAAACCATAAACGAATCTCCTTGAGCCCAGCCCAGTTCCTGGTGTGTTGTGTGTGTGTTTGTGTCTCCGAAGCCTATACATCGTTAACTCCTTCGAGCTTTCAGCCCAACCTAAACAAATAGCACGTTATCTCCGACCCCTTCCCCCTTCTCCGCGCCCCAGCCTCTTCCTCCATCCGGATCTTCACTCGCCAAGTCGCCAAACCAACCACCGCACCCCAGCCCTCAAACCTCGACCTCCCACCCAACCCGAAACAACACTCGCCTCCAGCCCCTCCCATCCCCCACCCCATGGCCCCCCAGCAAGCCGGGTCTGGCCCGAGCAAGTGACGCCTCGAAAGAGCAGCTTGCATCCTCTGCCGGGAGCCCAGGATAAAGGGGCTGACCTCTCACCAGCTGGATCAGCCAGCACACCCCTCCGTAGGGGCACTCGCCAAACCGTCACACGCCCTGGAAAACACAGGTGCCGGGGAAAGGAGAGAGGCGGAAGCAGTCTCCGGGGGTGGGCGGGAGGACTCACCGAACATCTGAATGTGCCCTTTGGTTATGGGATTGAAGCTGCCGCAGGCGAGCAAGATAACGTGCGTCTTGGTGGTCTCGGTCATGGCGCGGGCGGGTCCCTCGCGCTGGCCCAGGGGTCGCCTCTCTTTTTGTGTCTCGATGTGTCTGCAGAGGGAGAAAGGAAGGCGAGGCTCCGGTGGTGGATGCTGTGGACTCCGAGGAGCCGCTCCAGACGCAAACCGCGTCACTCCCCGCCTCCCTTTAACGCTTGCAGCTCCGGCAAGATCCGAGGCTGCTTTTGTATATGCTAAGCTCCGTTCTCCTTTCCTTCTAGCTTCTTTCGCGTCTCTCGAGCTGGTCTCTGTCTCCTCCCTTTCTCTGATCCTACCCCACCTCACCCTCTCTTCCTTAGTGTTTACCTACAAATCAAGTTGTGGTACCCAAGCCCAACCCTGAGCACTCCAACAGGCAACGATCAGCATGGTGTGAGCCCTTTCTCTTTTCTCCTTCTGAATTAGTTTTCCTCCCCTAATCGAACATTTTTTTTTCTGTCGACATCAACTTTCTCTAACATTTCCGGCTCCAAAAGTGTTTGATATTAAGAACTGTTTTCTTTCTCTCCCTCCCAAAAATTTAAATGAGAAATGACAATTATCAATCGGAGAGTATTCATTTCTGCCTGTCTTTCCCCCCTTATCTCATGGTTTTGAACTACTGAACTGAGTCCAGAGCTTGACCAAGTGGTTGCCAAGATATAGGAGGAAGCTGAATCCTTCTCCTGGCATACTGCTCCTTTTGTGCGTGGAAGCAATGAGAACACGGATGTCACAGAGTTACTAAAGCTGTGTTAAAAACTACTGTGATCTTACGTAAGATATCAAAATTCAGACAAAGATTTACCCATTCATAAGTGTTTGAGAGTCCACGATGTGTTAGCCTCTGATATAAACCTTGCTGATAAAGCAAAGTCTCAGTCTTCATCAGGTTTACATTCTGCTAGAAAGAAACAGACAATAAACAGAGAAGGAACATATTAGATGGTGATTGTGCCATGCACAGTAAGTGAATGCAATTCACTCTCTGACAGAACAAAGGGTGAATGGAGGAGAGGGGACTGATTGAAATGCAGAAGTTAGGGAAGGCCTCTCTGGGGTGGTGAAATTTAAACTGTGACCTAAATGACAAGGAGCTGCTAGTATAAATATTCTGGGGCAAGGAGGGGTTCATTGTCCTCCTAGAAACGAAAGGCCAGAGAGACTTGAGTGTATGAATAATGGGAGGATGCTAAGAGAGAAGATTGGACTGGTGATCAGGACCAAATCAAGTAGGGCTTCTAGGCTAGGGTAGGGTTTGGGTGTTTTTCTAAAAGAAAGAACTTAGAAAGGAATAACAAAAGGAAATCACTGAAGCTTTTAGGCAGGGAAATGACAAGTAATTTACATTTTTATAAGATCACTCTGGCTTCTCAGTGGAAAATGGGAAGACAAGGAAAGCACTTCGGAAATCCCGCTGGTAGGTTGGCAGGTGGAGTTGTCCTTGGCCTAGGTTTTATAGAGGTAAAGCTGATGAGAAGAAAATGGTCTCCGGATAACTTTTGTTGGTAAAATTTACAATCTTTGCAAATGAACTAGATGTGAAGGAAGGGAGAAAGAACAATCTCAAAAAGTGTCTAGAAATTTGGCTTAAGTAAATGAGTAGACAGAGAATGAGAAAGATGGGGAAAGAAAGTTTCAGGGATGACCAAGTGTTCTAGTCTGATACAAAAAATAGACCTAATAACTCGAGATTTTTTTTAAATGGCATAAAAAAAATGAGATATAATTGATATATACCATTGTATTAGTTTTAGTTGCATGTAATAACTCTGAACTTAGAGATCCATAAGTACAACTATTTACCTTTCTTGGGCTTCTAGATACTTAGGTAAATTTCTACCTATTTTAATGGGTCATTGTTTCTTATTTAAGAGCATGTATTTGTGGTGTACAGTAAATACTTGTTAAATTACGCTGAACATTTCTAGTTTAAAGACAAGTATCAGAATCAATGTATATTTTAATGGTTTTGTATCTTTCCTGATATGGGGTGCAGACTAGTGTGGTACACAAGCAGGAGATATTTAGAGGGGCCTGACTTGGGTTTGAAACTCTGATACTTACTAGCTGGACAACAAATATTTATTGAATGTCTGCCATGTGCCAGGCACTTGATTTAACAGCTGTAAACAAACTAAAGTTCCTGCTTTAATACAGCTCACATTCTAGAAGGCAAAACAAAATAAACATAATGGTAATCGATACATAGGCTTCTCTGGTGGTAAAGAATCTGTCTGTTGGTGCAGAAAATGCAGGTTCAATCCCTAGGTTGAGAAGATCCCCTGGAGAAGGAAATGGCAACCCACTCTAGTATTCTTGTCTTGGAAACCCCATGGACAAAGGATCCTGGCAGGCTACAGTCAATGGGGTCGCAAAACGTCAAACACAACTTAGCAACTGAAGAACAACAATGACAATATACATCACAATGGGAAGAAAAAAAAAGCTAGGTGAGAAGAAAAAGAAAGGGAAATCCTCCTTTATTTCAGTGGTCATAGACGGCCTCTCCAGTAAGATGGGTCTGAGCAAAGACCTGAAAGAAGTGAAGGAATGTGTCATTTGGATATCTGGGGAAGAACATAACTTGAAAGAAAGTGAAAGTGAAAGCCACTCAGTCATATCCAGCTGTTTTGGACCCCATGGACTATATAGTCCATGGGATTCCATGGAAGGGAAGTAACCATTCCCTTCTGCAGGGGATCTCCTCAACCTAGGAATCGAACCCAGGTCTCCCACACTGCAGGTGGAGTCTTTATCAGCTGAGCCCCCAGGGAAGCCTGATGCAAGAGTGTTGGGAGTCTTCAACAGGCACGCCTGTGTGGCTGGAGAAAAGGAAGTGAGTGGAAAATGGTGGGAGACAGACTGGAAAAGTAGGACAGATCAGATAGCGCCTACAGGCCCTTGTTAGCGCTTTGGCTTTTTCAGAGATAAGAAGTCACTGGAGGGTTTTGAATGGAGAAGTGACATGAGATGACTTACACTTGAAAAGTATCATTTTGGCAGGAAATATAAATTTTGGAGTCATCAGTATAGTTTTATATTTAAAACCATAGGAGTAAATGAGGTCACTTTGGGAGTAACAGATACACATAAAAAGAAGAAAAAGAGGTGCTCAGATTCAGCTCCAGGAGGCACCAAATGAATAGCTAACGTTCACTATCAACAGAAGCCCTGGCACTGTAAGCCATTTACAGATGTTAATTCATTTAACACCAAAATTCTGTGAGTTCAAATAATTTTATCCCATTTTAGAGATGCGCGTAAGGGAGAAGAAAGAGATGAAATAACTGGTAGGAGTTAGTATGGAGCCAGATTCAGTCCCAGGTACTTTCAATTGAAGGCCCTGCTGCTGACCCAAGGCTATCTCGTCTTGTTTCACTGCTACGTCGTACAGGCATACCTTGTTTTGTTGAACTTCACAGAGACTGTTTCTTCTTCGGATTGAAAGTCTGTGGTAACCCTGAGTTGAGCATGTGTACCCATACTGTTTTTTCCAACAGCATTTGCTCACTTCGGGTCTTTGTGTCACCATATTTCAAGCTTTTCCATCATTATTATATTTATTACAGTGCTGTGCAATCAGTTGTGTATGGTAATTGTTTAGGAGCACTATGAACCATACCATGTAAGACGGCAAACTTAAATGATAAATCTGTGTTCTGAATGCTCATCTCCCTCCCTCTCCTCAGGCCTCCTTATTTCCTGAGACACAATAATATTGAAATTAGGCAAATTAATAACTCTCCAGTGGCCTGTAAGCGTTCGGGTGAAAGGAAGGGTCGACTGATGTAGCAAACTCCATTGCTGTCTTATTTCAAAAAGTTGCCAGAACCACCCCAACCTCAGCAATCACCACCTTGATCAGTCAGCAGCTATCAGCATCCAAGACCCTCAGTCAGCAAAAACTTTATGACTTGCTGAAAGTACAGATGATGGCTATCATTTTTAAGCCAAAAAAAGCATTTTTTAAAATTAAGGCATGTACATTTTTTAAGACATAACAGAGTTTCAAAGTTAACTGACCATAGTACAGTATAAACATGAATTTTATATGCTTTGAGAACCAAAAAAAAAAAATCCCTGTGACTCACTATATTGCCATATTCCTTTATTGTGGTATTCTAGAACCAAACTTGCCGTATCTCTGAGGTGTGTCTGGACATTTTTATACATTCATAAAAAAAAGGATGACTATACCCACACCATGGAGAAGGCAATGGCAACCCACTCCAGTACTCTTGCCTGGAAAATCCCATGGATGGAGGAGCCTGGTAGGCTGTAGTGCATGGGGTCGCTAAGAGTCAGACACAACTGAAGCAACTTAGCAGCAGCAGCAGCATACCCACACCAAGCCACAGAGATGTGAAGGTTACCAGTAATGTATGTAGAACACCTAGCATATAGTAGATGGTCAATAAGTGATACTCATTTTATAAATGAGAGAATGGAACTTTGTAACAGAGTTTGAAGAACAGAGAATTGCCTTACCAAGTCTTCAGGTTTTCCCCTCCTCTATAGAGGAAAAATAGAAAAGTAGGCAACAAAATACTTGCTGGAATGACTGGGCACTCACTCTACAAGTTAATTTTAATAAAAAGAAACAAAACAATGTCTAATTCAATATTCCCACACAGAATAGTGGTCAATAAATTCACTGATGAATTAAATACAAAATACTCAGAGAGTAACAATGAAACGTGAATTTGTAATACAATGCAATAAATATGTTTCAGTCTTATAGGTTATGTCTTAAGGCATAGTTTAAATTCTATAGATTCGATTAATTGGTTATGATTCTAATTGACTCTGGTAATTTTCTTTGCTGTGGATCTCTAATTTGTGTATCCCCTAGACAGGACTGAGTGACTTCACTTTCACTTTTCATTTTCATGCATTGGAGAAGGAAATGGCAACCCACTCCAGTGTTCTTGCCTGGAGAATCCCAGCGACAGGGGGACTGGATGGGCTGCCGTCTACGGGGTTGCACAGAATTGGACATGACTGAAGCAACTTAGCAGCAGCAGCAGCAGCAGCAGCAGCAAAGAGGACTCTGGAACTGAAACAGAAAAACACTGAAAACAAATCTTGGTTCTGCCACTTGCCAAGGTTTGGCTTTGGGTCATTTATTGCTAAGACTGGAGATACAGTGGTCCACCCTCATCCCTGGTTTTAGCTACTTATGGTCAATGTTGGTCTGAAGATACTAAATGGAAAATTCCAGAGAAAAACAATTCATAAGTTTTAAATTACATGCTGTTTTGATTAGCAGGATGAAATCTTGCACCCTCTGGCTCCATCTTTCTGGGACCGCCAACCACCAACAAAATCTGTTCCTGACATCCAAACGATGATCCAGGATCATCCAAAGCAGACAATCCTTCTTCGGAAAAATCCTCAGAATGTCAATAGTAGCCTAATGCTATGTCATTTGCCTCACTTCATCTCATCATGTGTTTCATTATCTCATATCATCACAGGAAGGGTAATATAATACAAGAAGAAATTTTTGAGAGAGGGACCACAGTCACATAATTTTTATTACACTGTATTGTTGTAGCTGTTCTATATTATTATTGTTAACCTCTTACTATGCCTAATTTATAAATTAAAATTTTATCATAGGTATTTAATGTAGGGTAAAATATAGTATAAATAGGATTTAGTACTATCTTCAGTTTCAGGCATCCACTGGGAGTCTTGGCGTATCCCCCCATTGATAAGGGGGGACTGCTGTACTATCATACACGTCCTGTGTATTTACAGGGGTTCTATATGGTTTTATAAGACCATGTGAGAATAAATGAGCTGGGTTTTTTTAAAGTATATCATCAGCTTTAGACCAAACTCTGTAGTTATTCTATACAAAATACTATTTTTTTTGAGAGTTTAATTATTCTGTTGATGACTTTATCAAGGGTGTTTCTGAAAGTTCCAGTCTTACAGGGTAATGACTTTGGGAATGTGCTAATGTGCTAATAGTGTAAATATATCTCAACCAATGAAAACAAACACCAAGAAACATACTAACAACAAACTTATTTTCAGGGAAGATTCCAAGGCTGTTCACAAGATATAGAAATATTAATAGGAATGTCAATCCTTGCATAATACATGTACCTTAATATATATCATGATCTATTCTCAGCAGTGTTTATTGTAACTTAGGTAATATAATTTGGTTCAATATTTCAACTTTCCAACAGCTGGGTAATTGCTTTAGGCTGAAAAAGAACCTGAGTCATTCTCCTACAGCCTAAACCTTGCAATATGCTCCAGCCAGTTCAGTTTCCAAAAGGCTCAAGGCAGATAGTCCAACCCAGAACGTTCCTGGCAATAAATATCTATTCTGATGGGCAAGCTAAAGTGTCTATTGGGTCTGATTTGAAATGTGCATATGTGAAGTCTAGCAGAGTGGGTATGTACGCTCACTTATCTCCCTATTTACTTAGTCTGGGTTAATCATCCATGGTGGCTCGGATGATAAAGAATCTGCCTGTGATGCAGGAGACCTGGGTTCAATCCCTGGGTTGGAAAGATCCCTAGAGTAAGGGAATGGCAACCCACTCCATAATTTTTGCCTGGAGAATTACATGGATAGAGGCAGGCTACAGTCCATGGGGTCTCAAAGAGCTGGACATGACAAATACTTTTTGTTTTTACACACTTACATCACAAGTCAGGGTAAAACAATTCCATGTTTATGAAGGTGGGTTCCTAAGTAATATTAGGAATCATCCTTTATCAGAAGTGCACAAAGTCACACACACAAATGTAGCTACCCAGTTCCTGGGATCGTGTCAGATATTGAATATTTATTTCATGTTTCTTGGTAAAAATATGATTATGAGAAAAAAATATTATTCTGAAAAACCCATGAATCCTTGGGATTCTCTTCACTTCTCTACATTTGTATAGTTCTCTCTGCTTTCTCCACTTCTCTTCAAAATAAACTTCTTCAGGGATACAGCTAAAGTGACTGGTTTTATTCTCTCATTTTCCTTACAAGCAAATATTTTTATGTCTCTGGGGTGAAAAATATCCTAAAAATTAAGATCCTCCTTTCTCCAGCTCTAAATACCCAGACACTTACTCAGACTTGTAATTTCTCTAATTATTCTAATCATGTTTCAAAAACAAAAGATGTTTCCAAATTTTAAAATCTGATTATCAATTATAAACATACCAATTCTTCTGGTATCACAGTGAAAGAAAAAAAATGTACATGGGTCTTTATAACCAATAAGCATTGTACACCATTAAAAATAAAAAATTTCTTCAACTAGTTCAGAAATTTGCTGCTTTATTTATCATGGCTTCTTTCAGATGATAGGGTGAGGGGCACACACGAGTCACTGCTTTCATCTCGAGACCAAAGATTTCACTACTTATCATGAAGTTTTCCCGAGAGAAATGGGAGGTAGGAAAATCAGTTCTAACAGACTTAGCAAGAAGTATAATTGATTAAGAAGTAAAATAATTCCCTGAAATGACATCTGAGACTATCTCTGCCTCCCTCTTTTAAGTCACCCAAATGGAAAACACATTTGGCTCAAGGGAGCATTAAATAAAGGATAGAGGATTTAAAATACAAAATATTTTTTCCATTACATCAATACCTCACAATTTGGTTAAGTCAGATAGAACCCAGAATTTCAATCTCATCATTTCTCAAATTTAGGAGATACAGAAAACAAGTGGAGGTTCCACTTCTAATATCCCCAACACCCCAAAATTAAACTCCTCCAGGAAAAACAGGTGTAAGAACTAGACAAGGAATGCCAAAGATGGTGTGGCACGATACTTTTTATTACCTCTGTGATGGCTCTAGAGATGTAGCTCGGATTAAAGATTATCCTGGGATGTGACAAATGGCATGGTAACTATAGTTAATAATAATGTGTTCCATATTTGAAAGCTGCTGAGAGAGTATATCTCAACAGTTCTCATCAAAAGAAAAAAAATTTTTTTGTAACTATGTATGGGGACAGATGTTAACTAGACTTACTGTGATCATTTTGCAATACATACATATAATCAAATCATTATGCTGTACTGCTGAAATGACTACAGTGTGTTTTATTGGTCTGCTGTTGTTTTTACAGGATCTTAGTTCCCCAACCAGGGATCAAACTTGCGCCCCCTGTGATGGAAGCACAAAGCCCTAACCACTGGACCACCAGGGAAATCCCTAATATAATGTTATATGTCAATTATATCTCATTATTATTATTATTTTGGATGTACCATGTGACTTGTGGGATCTTAGTTCCCTGACCAGGGGCTGAATCTGGCCCTTGGTAGTGAAAGTATGGAGCCTTAACCACTGCACTGCCAGGGAATTCCTCTTTATAATTTGCTTAAAAAAAAAAAAGACTATCCTAACAAGAGGATGGATGGTGATCACTAAACTATGCTGCAGAACTGGAGGGCCACCAAAGCAAAAGCCAAATGCAAATGCAGGCCCCACTCCATCTTTTTTTTTTCCATGCCCTAAATTTTCAATACTAATGTCTCCTCTGTTAAATAACTAGCATGGGTTATCTGCACATGGAGACCACTATTACAGCGTTGATCTGTTATCTAAAAAAATAAGTTTGCTAAAGAATTTTTGTTTCCCAATTTGATTTTTTTGATTTGGCTGCACCTGGTCTGGGCTCCCCTGGTGGCTCAGAGGCTAAAGCGTCTGCCTCCAATGCGGGAGACCTGGGTTCAATGTCTGGGTTGGGAAGATCCCCTGGAGAAGGAAATGGTAACCCACTCCAGTATTCTTGCCTGGAGAATCCCATGGACAGAGAAGCCTGGTAGGCTACAGTCCATGGGGTCGCAAAGAGTCGGACATGACTGAGCGACTTCACACACACACACGTGCCTGGTCGGAGCTGCGGCACACGGCATCTTCACTGTTTGCTGCGGCATGTGGGATTTTGTGGTTGTGGTGTATGGGATCTAGTTACTTGACCAGGGATCAAGTCTGGGCTCCCTGCTTTGGGACCACACAGTCTTAGCCACTAGATCACCAGGGAAGCCTTTGTTTCTCAATTTAAATGAACAAAGAAATGAATAAAACAAGACAAAGTAAGATACAGGGAAAAAAAAAAAAAACAAACACTGTGTATCTTACTTTCCAGCCAATTACTTTCTAAATATCTCCAGAACTGTTCCATTTTTCTTTATCTTTCTGCTATTTTTTCAGCTTCAGGCCACCTTTCTCTCTCCTCTTTAATTACCAAAGAATTCTGCCTGGACTTCCTGCCAGTAATCTTTCCCTTCCCTAAGCCATCTTTCATATTCCAGTCAAAGGGATATTTCTCTAAAATATAAATCAAACCGTATCACTCTCTAGCTTTGACTTCTTCAGTGGCTTCACATGGCCCTCAGAATACTATCCACACTCTTAAGCATCTAACAAGTCCTCTCAGGATCCAGCTCCTAACTGCCCCCTCTGCACACCCTATCTCTTTACTCCAGCCAAACGGAACTGCTTTCAGGCTTCAACTGTAGCATGCTCTTTCTTAGCCTCTAGATGCAAACTTGAATCTACGTAATCTACCTCCAGAGCCTTCTGTGCGCCCCACAGGTGTGAGTGAACGCTTCTCCTCACAAGTGCTGTTTTTCTTGTATCACAGCATTATCACTGTGTCCGGCATTGTGACTGCCTTTTGATTTGCTCACCTTCTTCACCAATGTTTATTTGGACCCTACCATGTACCAGATAGTACGCTTAGCACTCTGCATTCTTTATACCACTTAATTTTCACAGAATCTCAGTTAAGTAGGTTCTTTGATTATACCTTACAGATGAAGTAACTGAGACTTAGACAAGTAACCTGTCCAAGTTCACATAGCTAATAAGTGGGGGAGGCAGGCTTTGAACCTGGGTAGTCAATCTGATGCTTCTATTATCCAACTTGCCCCAAATTTCCATAAGAACAGAAACAGCTTCTGTCTTGTTCACTGTTACACCCCAGTGACCATCAACAGTCTGGTACATAGCAAGATTTCATAAGTGTGGGACATTTTTTGCTTATTGCTGGCTCCACTCTGTAGTTAAATTTTAACTCCTACTCTGAGTTGGATCCACACAGTCAAAGGCTTTGGCATAGTCAATAAAGCAGAAATAGATGTTTTTCTGGAACTCTCTTGCTTTTTCCATGATCCAGTGGATGTTGGCAATTTGATCTCTGTTTTCTCTGCCTTTTCTAAAACCAGCTTGAACATCTGGAAATTCAC
>SJYC01019916.1:0-23976 GCA_006408675.1 Madoqua kirkii
TTCTTGGCTGCCCAGCCTGCTTTATGATCCAGCTCTCAGCATCTGTACATGACTACTGGAAAAACCATAGCTTTGATTATACAGACCTTTGCCAGCAAAGTAATATCTCTGCTTTTAAATATGCTGTCTAGGTTTTTCACCAGGCTTAGGTGTGCTGTCTAGGCTTGTCTTGGTTTATCTAGGTAAAAGTCAAGTCTGATGCTGTAAAGAACAATACTGCATAGGAACCTGTAATGTGAGGTCCATGAATCAAGGTAAATTGGATGTGATCAAGCAGGAGATGGCAAGAATAAATATTGATATCTTAGGAATCAGTGAACTAAAATGGACTGGAATGGGTGAATTTAATTGAGATGACCATTATATCTATTGCTGTGGACAAGAATCCCTTAAAAGAAATGGAGTACCCCTCATAGTCAACAAAGAGATAGATGCTAGCATAATACACATCCTGCTGTCTACCTTGATTTTTTCATATATCAATATATCATATTCTTCTATATTAGTACATGGAGAGCTAGTGTCTTGGTTATTTAATCACTATGTGGTGTTCACTGAATGACTGGGTTATTTTATCTCATGATTCTATTGAAAGATATAATGTTTCCAATCTTTCATATTATTAACAACACTGAATTAATAGACTCACTGAATAAACACCTAGAAATGGAATTTGTGTCCATGAGTATGTACATTTTTACTTTTGAAAGATATTTCCCAATTGCTCTTTATCCCTATATACCCATCAGCTACATAGGAGCAGTTACTTCCTTAAATCTGTATTAAATCAGTAGTTTTTCAAATGTTTTGATCTTTGACAATTTGATTGGGGAAAAACTGTACATATTTTTATAACTTGAGATCCAACGATAGAGAAGTCACAACTCAGGGCATTTACCTATCTTTTCCATTTGTAATTTGAGATAGAATTCCTCATCTTACTGAACTCAAGAATTTGTTCCTAAGCAGAGAGGTATTAGACTAAAATGATTAACTTACCTTAACAAAAGTGATTGATATTTAAGTAGGTTGCCTCAAAAAGTTAGACTTTTTATACTAAGATGTCCTTACATATACATAATGCTGGCCTTGACACTTGGAGGTAGTGGGAAGGAAGACTACCATCTCTCCAAGATTTTCTAGTTTTACGACTCTCTGATTTCTGTAATTCTGCAGATACATGAAATATTAAACAATGAGCATAATATTTTAGCCACCAGCCCATTCACAATTACAGTCTACAAAATAAAGAGACAACCCTTTATTTTATACATCACCAAATATAAATCAGGAGAAAAGGAAGGCGATCCTAGCTGTTTCCACCTTCCCTCTCCGAGTCCTATAGTCACACTCAGTTGGAGCCATTCAGCCACACATACTATAAATTTAACACCTCTCTCCAGAACCACAGCTCCTGGCCTTCCAGTTACCTCATTCCATTATTCTTGCCACACTTATTCTCTCAATGCATCAGGTCACCTCCCCTGCCTTTCCCAACCCAAGACAACCCACTCTTCTCCTCAATGAGAAATTTATTTACATCACTATCCATCCTTGCTTTCTTCTTTTCTAACATAAAAATGAGCCACTATGGAGAATAATATGGAGACTCCTTTAAAAACTAGGCATAGAAGTACCATATGACCCAACAATCCCTCTACTGGGCATATACCCTGAGGAAGCCATAACTGGAAGAGACGCAGGTACCCCAGTGTTCGCTGCAGCACTATTTACAACAGTTAGGAAGTGGAAGCAACCTAAATATCCATTGACAGATGAATGGATAAAGAAGGTGTGATATATATAGACAATGGAATATTACTCAGCCATAAAAAGAACACACTTGAGTCAGCCCTAATGAGGTAAATGGGCTTTCTTGGTGGCTCAGCTGGTAAAGAATTCACCTGCAAACCCATCAGACCTGGGTTTGATCCCTGGGTTGGGAAGATATCCTGGAGAAGGGAATGGCTACCCACTCCAGTATTCTGACCTGGAGAATTCCATGGACAGTACAGTTTATGGGGATGTAGAGTCGGACACAACTGAGTGACGTTCACTTCACTTCACTTCAGTGAGGTAGATGAATCTAGAGCCTATTGTACAGAGTGAAGTGAGTCAGAAAGAGAAAAACAAATATCACATATTAACACATATATATGGAATGTAGAAAGATAGCACTGATGAACCTATTGGCAGGGCAGCAACGGAGATACAGACATAGAAAACAGACATATGGACACAGTGGGGGAAGAAGAGGGTGGAATGAATTGAGAGTAGCACTGGAACATACACATTACCATATGCAAAATAGACAGCCAGTGGAAATTTGCTGTATGATGCACGGAGCTCAAATCAGGTGCTCTGTGGTGACCGAGAGGAGTGGGATGGGGTGGGAGGTGGGAGGGAAGAGGGAGGGGACATACTGAGTCTATGGCTTATTCATGTTGATGTATGGCAGAGACTAACACGATCTTGTAAAGCAATTATCCTCCAATTAAAAGTAAATTAAAAAAAATTCAGCATAAATTCAATGTCTATCCTGACTTGGCAGAAATATAACCTAGGTCAATCTTTTCCCTTTCTCTGGGTTGGATCTAAATTTCAGTTTGGGTTGTTGCATTTATGATCTGAGCTGGGGTCAGGTGTGGACATGGTTTGGGGACCCATGGGATGTAGACGGCAGTCACCGTCTTAAGAGCACTGGCAGCCAGTGGATCACCCTTATCTGTCAGTCCATGCTGGGTGCTGTTGGGTCATCAGTTCACTGAAGCTTTTAAGTGCTATTAAAGTCATTCCACCAAAGCCTGGGACTGGCTTGGGCCCATCTTCCTAGACACTGGTCAGTCTTTCTTCACCCTTCTTCCATGAAAACACATTTTAAAAAGTACATTTGATAAAGTCATGGTTGCTGCGGGGAAGGATAGGGGGAAGGAATAGTTGGGGAGTTTGGGATGGACATGTACACACTGCTGTGTTTTAAATGGTTAACCTATAAGGACCTACTGTAGAGCACAAGGACTCTGCTCAATGTTATGTGGCAGCCTGGATGGAGGGGAGTCGGGAGAACGGATGCATGGACATGTATGACCGAGTCCCTTCGCTATTCACCTGAAACTATCACATCATTGTTAATCGGCTATGCGAGTGGTGCTAAGAAGCTTCAGTCATATCGGACTCTGTGACTCCACAGACTGCAGTCCACCAGGTTCCTCTGTCCATGGGATTCTCCAGGCAAGAATACTGGAGTGGGTTGAAGATCCTCCAGGGGATCTTCCCAACCCAGGGATCTAACCCGTGTCTCTTATGTCTCCTGCATCAGCAGGTGGATTCTGTACCACTAGCGCCACCTGGGAAGCCCTGTTAATCAGCTATACCCCAATAAAAAATAAAAAAGTTTTTTTAAAAAGTACACTCATAATATAAACCATCCATGTACCTATCATCCAAAATGAACAAATGTCAGTCTCTCATATTTCCCTTCAGTAAAGGAGAAGTCCCCTATGTGCCCTCCGCATCTTCACTTCCTATCTCCCTCGTTACCCAGAGACAACCAGTAACATCAATTTGGCACAAATCTAGTCCATGTTGCTATGCTTTTGCTTGATATCTTTATAGCTGAAAACAGTATCTGGTATCTGTATTTTAAAAGTTTACAAATAGTATCATACTGAATATAAAATTCTGCAATTTGATATTGCAGAGTGTTCTTTAGACTCATTCATGTACTGATACTTCTGTATAGTATTTCATCAAATGAATATACCCTACTTTGTCTGCACTCGAGCCATTCATCCTTGAGGGTCTTTCCAGTGGTTTTTTAATACCAACAATACTGTAGTGACTATCCTTTCCTGCCTCCTTTCACCACCTGCTACTCCTTAATTATTTCTATCTTGGTAAATGGCTTCACCAGGCACATTTGCCAAAAACCTCAGTCGGCCTTGAACCTTCTCCCTCACACCTCAAATCCCCATCACCGAGCTGTCTGCTCTGTATCCTGAATCCAATCGCTTCTCAATACTTAAAGTTTGGCTGTGCGGGGTCTTCATTGCTGTGCAGGCGCTTCTCTAGTTGTGGTGAGCAGGGTCTGCTTGCTAGTTACGGGCGTTGGCTTCTCATCGCACTGGCTTCTCTTGTGCATGGGTTCCAGGTGCACGGGCTTCAGTAGATGGGGCACCAGGGCTCCGGAGCTGTGGCTCCTGGGCTGCAGGACAGGTTCAACAGCGGTGCTGCACTGGCTTAGTTGCTCCACAGCACATGGGATCTTCCTGGATCATGGATCCAACCCCTGTCTCCTACACTGGCAGGATTCTCAACCACTGAGCCACCAGGGAAGCCTTCTCAACACTTTTAAACAAGCCGCAACCACCACCATCTATCTTCCATTACTACAATAGTTTTCTACCGTACCCCATGCACTAATTCCACTTTACCTCAGGGCTTCTTTCTTCCAATATTCCAAGTCATTTCTGCTTCAGAGAATTTGTCTTTGCCATGCTTTCCTTCCTGAAATGTACTTACTCAGACCTTAAACATAGACCCTCTTCCCTCATTTCTCTTTCCTCAATTTCACCTTCTCAGGAAGGTCTTCCCTGTCCATCCTTCCTAAAATAGCATCTCCTGCACCCATCCTTTCATCCTGCTAAATTCTGCTCAAAGTACTCGATCCTGTTTGAACTGATACAGACTATTCTATAAAATATAGATATTTTATATCTAATACTTACAAAATATCTATATCTCTATGTCTATATCTAATCTATATATCTCCATAAATGTCAGTTTCACTTAGTTTCTTGAGAGCAGTGTTATCTACTTTTTTATTCCCAAAGCCTACTATGATTCTGGGTTCAGGTGGGAACTTGATAAATATTTATTCAATCAATGAATTAATGTTATCTCATGCATTTTTCACCATTTCTTTTAAATTATATATCTGGAGGTGGAGTTTTGGATCATAGGATGTGCACATTTTCAACTGGGCAAGGCATTTCTAAATTGCTCTCCTACGTGGCCTTACCAATTTATACTTCCACCAGCAGAAGGTAAGATTTCTCGCTTCCATGTAACTAATAGTCAACACTTGGTATTATGAAATTTAGAAATAGTTCCCAATCTGATGGACTCTTTAATTTGTATTTCTCAAATTACTAGGGAGGTTGAGCATATTTTCTTTCCCCATATTTTTCTGTTAGATTGTCTTTCTCTTATTTATATAAGGAATTTATATTGTGTGAATATTAATCCTTTGTTTCATAGATATGCTACAACTATTTTCACCCAGACTGTGGCTTTCCTTTTAATACTGTGTGTGAGATATTTTGAGTTTCTCTAATGCCTCAGGTGGTAAAGAATCTTCCTCAAATGCAGGAGACCTGAGTTCAGTCCCTGGCTTGGGAAGATCCCCTGGAGAAGGGAATTGGCAACCAACTCCAGTATTCTTGCCTGGAGAAACCCATGGACAGTGGAGCCTGGCAGGCTACAGTTCATGGGGTCGCAAACAGTCAGACACAACTGACGGCTAACACACATACACACACATGAGATATTTTACCAAACAGAAGTATTAAATTTGGAGTATTCAAATTTATAAAGCTTTTTCTTTATTATAATTTGTGCTCTTGACTAACACTTAAATAATCCTTTCTTCCCCTGTGGCCATAATGTGTTCACCTATAATTTCTTTCAATAGTTATAAAATTTTTATCTTGTCCCAGTTTTAGATCCTTAATTCATCTGGAGTTTAGTTTATAGCTGTGGTTCTCAAACAGTGTTATGAGGATACCCCGGGGGTCCCCAAGACTTTTAGGAGACTTGGAAGACCAAAAATTTTTTTGTAATAATAGTAAGACATTCTTTACTTTTTTCACTCTCATTATCTCATCGAGCAGGGGTTTTCCAGGGGCTACATGACGTGATGATGCCATCCCTCTGATGGCTAATGGAATGTGTGCTTATCTGTTCATGTGTTTTTCACATTTCTTAATTTTGATTTCTAATATAGTGTCTTAGTTGGTTCAGGCTGTTATAATAAAATATCCCAGACTGGGTAGCTCATAAAGGGCAAACATTTATTGCTCACAGTTCTAGAGGCTGGAAATTTGAAGTCAGGGTGCTAACATGATTGCTTGAGGCCCCTCTTTCTGGTCACAGGCTTTTCATTGTATTCTCACATTGAGGAAGGGGCCATATAAAGCTTTGTGGGATCTCTTACAAGAACACTAAATTCATCCAGAAAAGCTCCATCCCCGACCGAATCACCTCTCATAGGGCCCCACCTACTAAGGCCATCAGTTAGGATTTCAACACAGGAATTTTGGGAGGACACAAACATTCAGATTATAGCATATAGTAAATATCAACAGATACAACCCACATAAACAAAAACTCAGACATCTTCAATAATTTTTAACAGTGTAAATGAGTTCTGAGACCAAAAAATTTTAAGAACTGCTGGCATAAGGTATGAGATAGTGATCTAATCTCCTTTTTTTCAGACCAGAAAGTCAGTAGCCCTCAAATTCACTAACGTTTCCTCTATCATTTGCCAAGGTCCCACATGCAGTTGTGTCTACTTCAGCGCTCTCTTTCATATTACAAAACTGCTTCATCTAATTACCATAGCTCTATGAGGAATCTTCTATCTAGAGGAAGAAAATCACACTTCCTTGGGCTTCTAGAATTTTCTTGGCTCTTTTTAGACCTTTTCTCTTTATAACTATCTTTAGAATTAGTTTGTCAAATTCCACAAAAAGTTTCGTTAGGACTTTGAAATTCCATTTAATTGTGGAGTATCATAATACTTAAGGAATTGATTTTTCTGTGAATTTAGTATGACATAAATTTTTATTAAAATCTTTCTTTTTTGCCATTTGGCATTTTAGGTATTTTAGCCATAAAGATCTTGCACATTTTTGTAAGATTTACTCCTGAGCATCTTATTATTTCTACCGCAATTGTAAATGGGATGTTTACCACCATTACCACCACTCTATCATTACATAGGTGTATGAATTTCCTATTAGGTATATAGAATTGATACTGATTTTTCACATTGATTGTGATTTAGCAAGGTTGCTGAACACTTAGGCTAAGTTTTTTTTTCTCCTTGAATAGCTTCTTGGAGATTCTACTTAAAACACTGATACCCACAAATATTTTGCTCTCTTCCTTGCTAATGAATGCACCCTTTTTTTCCTCCTCTTAAATATAAAGGAGTGGAACTGGTAGTATTATGTTTAATTACAGAGGTTATAGCAGGCGTGTCATGTTCTCAAATTTAATGGGAATACTTTTCTAGTCTCATAATTAAATATGATGTTCATTATAGACTCGGTATAATATTTTTGTTATGTAAGAGATTTTGTTTTTATAGTTCTTGACATTTTAATGCTTTTTTGTAGCCACTGAGATGAACATATGGGCCTTTTCCTTAAGCTGATAATAAACAGATTACAGATGCATTTAAAATTATTATTGTTGTTTAGTCACTAAGTCACATCTAAGTCTTTGCGACCCCATGGACTGCAGCCTCTCAGGCTCCTCTGTCTGTGAGATTTCCCAGGAAAGAATACTGGAGTGGGTTGCCATATCCTTCTCCAGGAGATCTTCCTAACCCAGGGATTGAACCTGCATCTCCTGCATTGCAGGCAGATTCTTTACACTGAGCCACATCTATATTTGAGGTAAACTTTATTTTTGCCTGATGTATTGCTTTCAATACACTTCTGGGTTTGATTTTCTAATTACTTTTCATTACAATGTTAAAAAAATGAGATTCATCTATAATTTCCCTTGCTTGCAGAGTTCTATTTTGGTGTTAACAGCTTATTAACTTCATGAAATAAGCTGGACTATCTTTACTTCTATTGTCTGGAACAATTATAGAGTATGGGACTGTCTGTTCCATTAAATATGGTAAAACTTACCTATAACACCATCTGGCATTGTTTATTTGGCAACGGATATAAGGATGGGTAGGGAGACTTTGGACTACTGATCTATTTGTTGATTATTGATTTATTCAGATTTTCTATTTCTTCTTAAATAAATTTATGCTCTTCTGGTAAATTGTAGGTTTTACCTCAGTTTTCAATTTATTCACATAAAGCTGCTTAGTATTTTAAATTGTATAGCATAAACAATGATATTCTTAATCTCTACTAAATCTCTAATTATGTCCCCTTTTGAATGTCTTATTCAAAAAATTCTATTATTTGAAAAAATAGTATTGTTTATTTATCCTATCTTCTCTTCAGTGTGGCTTGCTAGAAATTTATTTTATTGGTCTTCTCAAAGAATCAAGTTTGGATTCATTGATCAGTTGTATTTTGGGGAGGCTGACTCTATTCACTTCTCAGGTTCTTGAAGTGGATGCTCAGCTCATTCATTTGAAATAATTTTTAATAAGTGCATTTATTGCCATAAATTTCCTTCAATTTACCTGCATTACTCAAGTATTTTTTAGACTTTTATTTTATTTTTTATAATATTATGTTTTATTAACTTCATCTGTAAAAATATTATTGGAATATAATTGTTTTTCAATGTTATGTTAGTTTCTGCTGTACAACAAAATGAACCAACCATATGTATACACATACCCCTTCCCTCCTGAGCCTCGCTCCCAGCCTCCAAGTCAGGTTAATTTAAAGCAGTAGTTCTCAACGTGTTGCATTAGCCAAGTTTTATCATGTATTTTTCTTTGCTGTTGCTGTGCTCAGTCACTGAGCTGCATCTGACTCTTTACGACCTTATGGACTGTAGCCCATCGGGCTCAATTGTCCATGGGATTTTCCAGGCAAGAATACTGGAGTGGATTGCAATTTCCTTCTCCAGGGGATCTTCTTCACCTAGGGACTGAACCTACATCTCTGTCTCCTGCATTGCAGGCAGACTCTTTACCACTGAGCCACCAGGAAAGCCCATTTTCTTTGTTATTCTTCCCTAAATGGTGTGTAAATTTTATTTAAATCATGAGTAATTCAGGAATGTGTTTTTAAGTATTCAAACATATGAGAATTTCTAATTTAACTAACTTCTGATCAGAGAATGTGGTCTATACTATAGTAATTCATTAAAATATCTAGCCTGGTCAAATTTTTAAAATGTTTTTAAGAGCGTGAATTCTCTATTTGTTAGGTGGAGGGTTTTTATACACGTAGGTATATAATATTATTCTCCAAAGAAGACATACAGATGGCCTCAGTTCAGTTCAGTTCAGTTGCTCAGTCATGTCCGACTCTTTGTGACCCCCTGAATCTCAGCACACCAGGCCTCCCTGTCCATCACCAACTCCCGGAGTTCACTCAGACTCACGTCCATCGAGTCAGTGATGCCATCCAGCCATCTCATCCTCTGTCGTCCCCTTCTTCTCCTGCCCCCAATCCCTCCCAGCATCAGGGTCTTTTCCAATGAGTCAACTCTTCCTATGAGGTGGCCAAAGTACTGGAGTTTCAGCTTTAACATCAGTTCTTCCAATGAACACCCAGGACTGATCTCCTTTAAGATGGACTGGTTGGACCTCCTTGCAGTCCAAGGGACTCTCAAGAGTCTTCTCCAACACCACAGTTCAAAAGCTTCAATTCTTTAGCACTCAGCTTTCTTCACATCCATACATGACCACTGGAAAAACCATAGCCTTGACTAGATGGACCTTTGTTGGCAAAGTAATGTCTCTGCTTTTTAATATGCTATCTAGGTTGGTCATAACTTTCCTTCCAAGGAGTAACTATGAGCACATAAAAAGATGTTCAATATTACTAATGCAAATAAAAAATGAGAGAGAAGTGCCCATCAAAACTACAATGAGGTATCACCTAGCACTGGTCAGAATGGCCATCATCAAAAATTTTACAAATAATAAGTGCTAGAGAGGGTATGGAGAAAAGTAAACCCTCCTATACTGTTAGTGGGAATGTTAAATAGGTACAGCTACTATGCAAAACAGTATGGAGGTTCCTTAAAAAACTAAAAATATACGTATTATATGATCCACTCCTGGGCACATATCCAGAAAACACAAAAACTCTAATTCAGAAAGACATGCATCCCAATGTTCATAGCACTATTTACAATAGCCAAGACACAGAAACAACCTCAACATCTGTATCAACAGATGAATGGATAAAGAATATGGTGTACATATACAAAAGAATAGTACTCAGCCATAAAAAGAATGAAGTATTACCATTTGCAGAAACATGGATTTGCCTAGAGATTATCACACTAAGTAAAATAAGTCATACAGAGAAAGACAAATATATGATATCACTTATATGTGAAATATTTAAAAATTATACAAATGAATTTATTTACAAAACAGAAATAGACTCACAGACATAGAAAACAAACTTATGGTTATCAAAGGAGAAAGGGGAGGAGGAGTAAATTAAGAGTTTGGGATTAACAGATACACACTACTATATATAAAGTAGATATACAACAAGGTCCTTACTGTAGAGCATTCAAAATCTTGTAACAACCTATAATGGAAAAAAAAATCTGAAAAAAAAAAGACAATCATTTTGCTCTACTACTAAGTCACATCAGTCGTATCTGACTCTGTGCGACCCCATAAACAGCAGCCCAGCAGGCTCCCCTGTCCCTGGGATTCTCCAGGCAAGAACACTGGAGTGGGTTGCCATTTCCTTCTCCAATGCATGAAAGTGGAAAGTGAAAAATGAAAGTGAAGTCACCAGTCGTGTCTGACTCTTAGCGACCCCATGGACTGCAGCCCACCAGGCTCCTCCATCCATGGGATTTCCCAGGCAAGAGTACTGGAGTGGGGTGCCATTGCATCTGAAACTAACGCAACATTGTAAATCAACTATAATTTTAAAAATATTGTTTAAATCTCTGTTCCCTGAAGGTGATCCATTTCCACTGGAAAAGAAGTTTATATTGGCAAGTAAACTTAAACTGACTTTACAGTAAATACATTCAAAGAAATTTTTTAAAAAATCTAAAAAAAAAAACTAAAGCTTTAGAGATAAACACAGAAGATGTGAATTAAGTAAAGGTGAATGTGAAAAATAACTAAACAGAGAAACATTTGATAAAAAAATATTCAATGAGATAAACTCTAAACTAATCACAGAGAATGAATTTTTAAGTTTTGTTAGAGCTTTAATTGACAAAATCATGAGACATTTAAAGTGTACACTGTGATGATCTAATATACGCATACATTGTAAAGGGATTACTCTCATCCAGTTAATTAAGAAAGAATTATTGAATTGGAAGATTAAGGAATTCATGCAGAATACAAATCTATTTTGAACTGTATTGTGGTAGTTTAAAATTGCAGCCACAAATTTTTTGATATGCCTTCTATCAAGATGTGGGTCTAGCCCCTGCATTCCTCCTGTCTGGGCAGGTTTATTGTGTGCTTAGTGGCTCATTCATTGTCTGACTCTTTGCAACCCCACAGACTGTAGCCCACCAGGCTCCTCTGACCATGGGGATTCTCCAGGCAAGAATACTGGAGTGGGTTGCCATGCTCTCCTCCAGGGGATCTTCCCAATCCAAGGATCGAACCCACATCTCTTGCATCTTCTGCACTGCAGGCAGATTCTTTACCATCTGAGTTACCTGGGAAGCCCAAGTAAGGCCGAAGGGATATTATATGATTTCTGAGCCCAGATAATGAAAGTCTATGTAGCTTTCCTTCATTTTCTGGAACAGTCACTATTGGAGCTCTGAGTTGCCATTAAAAGGAAATTCAAACCTCACAGAGAAGTCCTGTGTAGGCATCCCACCTTATAGTTCCAGTAGAGTTCTGTCTTGCTCACTGTAGCCTAGATACGTGAACCAAAAAAACCTAGCTATTCAAATGATCACCAGCTGGTCACGTCTTCTCATCTGACACCCTGAACATCAGGAAGCAGAGTCTAGCTATCCCTGAAGTACCTATCCAAATTCCTATCACACAGAATCTTGGAGATGAATAAGGTGGTTATTGTTTTATGCCACTGTGTTTTGGAAAGGTTTGTTTCACAGCAACACACAGAAAACACGAAGCATGCATCTAATTAGTAGTTTTAGGAAGAGAATAAACTGTATGGTGGAAGTCATATTTGGAGAGACAATATACACTGAGAATTTTCTAAAGTTCTTAAAATAAAAGCAGATAGTAAAGAATCTGCCTATAATGCAGGAGATTTGGGTTCAATTCCTGGGTTGGGAAGATCCCCTGGAGAAGGGAATGACAACCTACTCTAGTATTCTTGCCTGAAGAATCCCACGGACAGAGGAACCTGGTGGGCTATGGTCCATGGCGTCGCAGAGTTGGACATGGCTAAGCATGTACACACTTCAGTGTAGCCTCCAGGTAGATCTGGAAACCTCTTTGTCCAGAACTAGGTATCTCAGGCCTCCTGACTCTCAGGGATATCAGAGACATCTGTCTGTCTGATAACTGTCTGTCAGGCAGGAAAGCAAGCAGACAGGGTGCCCTGATTTCTCTTCTTCCTTTCACCAACTGCAGACAACCGGGGCTTGCTTTGTTCATTTTTTAAAAACTCTAGGTCAGGGTGCAAACCATTTGGAAGGTTTTCCCAAATCCCAGTTTCACAGTGAGCCTGGCTAAGGTGCCATACCCTATACAGAATGCTGTTGATCCCCACTACTCTGAGGAATTCAAACCCCCAGCCAACTTCTACTTGCTTCCAGACCTAGAAGACCATCAGGGCCACAGCTCTAGGTTCACTAAACTAGTGGTGCTGCTTTTCACTTCTGATACTTAGAGATGCTTCTCTTGTGACTTGAACCCACAGACATTTTTTAATTAAAAAAAAAAAAGTTTTTGTGACTGGAGTTCTTGGAGAAGATGTGGACATTCAAAGCATCGCTCTCAATACCATTTTGACCATTTTCCTCTGCCTTTCTGGATGTGAGGAATTCTGTGGTCTTGCTACCTTCTTTGGCTTTATTCAGTAATGGGGATTGAGGTCTCCTCTGTTCTCAAATGTCAAAAACCTATTCAGAGTCTGTAAGTCTCCTCGGTATTCTGACTTGGGATGAAGGGAGGCAGACTACAAAGTCCCTTTGTTTCTTGCTCTCCTCTCTGATTTTCTGTATATATCAATTTGAAGAACTTTTAATATATTCTGATGCTGAAAGCCTTGCCCTTAAATCATAAGTCTTTGTCTTGACTCTTCAGAATCTATGTGATTTTATAACCTGAAGTTTTAAAATCCTAAAGGGAAAGGGATAAAAGAAAATATTGGGGCTGGGGGGAGAAACTCCATAATTTACCATCTCATTATTATTATATTAGAAAAAAGATTTCCATCTCTGCCTTTGTGTCCTGAAAGTCTCTCTTCCCATTTCTTCAGAAGCCGCATTTCCGATCTCCTCAGCCTCTCTTTTATCTCTTATTTTTCTATCCTGGATCCTTTCTGCTGAAGGCACTCACCCCTCTGTAAGACAAAACCTCTCCTAGCTAGACAAGCTTTTTGAAACCACTTAAGTATCTTCAGTTACATCTACATGTTGATGACTCCCAAATTTACAACTCTAGTCAGAGTTCTCTCAAGTTCTCCAGATCACAAGATCACTCAACTCCAGACCACTCCAGTTCAACATGTCCATAAAAATTCATTATCTTCATATCCACACGTCACTCCAAACTATTTCTCCTCTTATGATTTCTATTTTCATCTAGTTTCTCAAGCAGAAACCTGGAGTCTCCTGGATTTCTTCCTCTCCAGTGCTCACATCCAAGAAGTGACCAAGTCCTGTCATTATGTTTCCATTTATGGATTATTTACAGCCAAGTGTTTACGATGTATCATTAGAACCATAACAGTAAATCAATTAAAGATGAGTTAAAAATTCATTATCTTCATATCCACACGTCACTCCAAACTATTTCTCCTCTTATGATTTCTATTTTCATCTAGTTTCTCAAGCAGAAACCTGGAGTCTCCTGGATTTCTTCCTCTCCAGTGCTCACATCCAAGAAGTGACCAAGTCCTGTCATTATGTTTCCATTTATGGATTATTTACAGCCAAGTGTTTACGATGTATCATTAGAACCATAACAGTATAATCAATTAAAGATGAGGTTGCTGCTGCTGCTAAGTCGCTTCAGTCATGTCCAACTCTGTGCAACCCCATAGACGGCAGCCCACCAGGCTCCCCCATCCCTGGGATTCTCCAGGCAACTAAAATTTAAGAAAAAAATAAAGTGTCATTGGGTTCAAAGTAAAAATAGTTTTGTTAAAAGAAACATGATGAGTATTACCCAATAGAACAGAAAGCTTTAAAGAATGAAAAACAAGAGAGTGTCAGATTTAATTAGAAGGTTCCAAGTGATCACAAAACCACCTGAAGGGAAAAAGAGGATTTTCAGCAGAGTATCTAGTAGTTTCAACAACTGTTTGGGCTGCACTACTCTGTACTTACATGGTGCTTTCACCATCACATGGGTAAGAGGTAAGTGAAGGGTAATCCGCCACATTGTAACCGCAGGCCAAATTCAAATGATATATTTTGTATTGAGGAATATCAACTTTTAAAATGGCAATATAAAGTTTCTCATGGTCTGTACCAGCCTCAAAAAGGATCATTAAATGGAAAGCATCTTGAACTTGTCAGACGGCAAGAATCAGAGATGTCCCATTCAGCAGATAGAGATCACTGGGTCTGAAAGTATATTTCAGAGGTTGCCAAGTTCCTTTCTTGTTTTTAATTTGGACTGGGGATCTAGTCATTTCTTAGAGTCTCACAGAAAGTAGATTCTAGTAGCTAAGTGTCTAACAACTATTACTACTACCAGGTAATGTGGTTCTTTGCTCATCCATCTCTTCTTTCTTTTCCTCCAGACTTTATATTCCCTTTTCTCTTTCTGTGCTCTTGCTTCTTTCTCAATTCAGTTTTCCTCCCTATCTTTCTCTTTCTCACCAGGAAAAAAAAGAGCAAAGCAAATGTTGAGTTTCCTGACTGGTCACATTCCAGAGAAATGAGGAAATGCAAGTTGTTACACAACTGGGAGGAGTCAGGTGTGACCTAAAGTTGAGGGATGAGAAGAAAATTCTAAAGAGAAGAGAAGGCAAAAAGGTTCAGTAAAGGTTTACTGTTAGACTTTTATTATATAAAATGATCCTTTGTGAATCCCATCTAGGGCATCCATCCTTCTCAGGCTGTGATGGTTCCCAGTAGATCCAGAATTGCCAAAGAAGGTCAGCAATGATGTATTCAAAGATGATCACCCGCGTCAACTTTTGTATAAAAGTATCAGTACCTGACATTGTGTTACAGTGAGCCTTAGGACATGTCTTTGGGAATGGCCTCTAATAAGGTGTTTTTTTTTTTAATCACCAATATGCAAAAAGCTGTTACATTTATTTTTAATCTATCTCCTATTCAGTTTCCACATTACTCTTCTGTAACTTGGCAGAGAGTCCAGACATTCTTTAAAAACAATGACAAACAATGAAACCCCTAGCAACAATAGCAACTACCACAACAATAAACTCTACTTTATTTTTTGGTTGGTGGGAGATCAATAAAAGCCTACCATAAATAATTTGCCTCACAGAAATAACTGCTCTTAGTATTGTGTTTTTGGCCATTTTCTGTGCAAGTCTACGTCACAGTTAGACTTTACATCTGCTGCTGCTGCTGCTGCTACAGTCACTTCAGTCGTGTCTGACTCTGTGCGACCCCACAGATGTCAGCCCATGAGGCTCCTCCATCCCTGGGATTCTCCAGGCAAGAACACTGGAGTGGGTTGCCATTTCCTTCTCTAATGCATGAAAGTGAAAAGTGAAATTAAAGTCACTCAGTCATGTGTGACTCTTAGCGACCCCATGGACTGCAGTCTACCAGGCTCCTCCGTCCATAGGATTTTCCAGGCAAGAGTACTGGCATGGGGTGCCATTGCCTTCCCAGGACTTTACATCTACTATAGTAAATAACTTATATAGGGCATATTAACCTAAATGTAACTGTGACAGAGAATTACAAAAGTTGCATCCTTCAGCCGTACTTTAGTCTAGAATACTTTTTGCTGTGATTTGCCATCACTCTTCTGGTAGCTGAATTGTAAATATTCCTTTTCCTTTTGGGAAATAGAATTTGAAAAAGTTAACTCTGCAAAACCTCATTCTGAAAGACTTTGAAGCTGACTGGAACACTTATAAGAGGACCAGCTGATTGCATGTCTGTCTGCACCTGATCTCAAGATGGAATGGTTCCAAAGACCTCTAAAAGTTTTATCACTCTATACTACAACTGCCCCATAATTCTCCTCTAAGCTTTAAACCCTTGAGAGCAAGACTGTATTGTTCACATTTGCACCCCAGTGACTAGCATATGACCCAACACATAGAAAATTCTCAATATGTTTCTGAAGATTGAGTGAATGAAAAAACTGAATAATTAAACACTAAAATTCTAGAGGATCCATAACTCATTAAGCTTTCTCCTTAGTATTAAATACACCCAGATTAAGGCTCTGAGAAGTAAAGGACTGGTTGAGATTTATCTTTAAAGAGCAGAGAAAGATAGGAATGGATCATCAGTTGAACACTCCCTATGGACTCTAATGTTTTTACCTAAAATTCCTATTGCACTATAATGCTACAATTTAGCTGTCCAACAAATACTTACAGAAAAAAGGATTCAACTTCGCTTTCTACTTTCTGTAACATCTAGGCCACTGCTGCCGACATTTTGGAAATACTGGTATTCCGAGTTGGCATGCCTTATAGGTTTACCATAAGGTTATTTTTCAAGAAGAACTAAACCCTTGAACATTTTCTTGAACAAAGGGTTGGATCACTTTGGATACCATAAAGGAAAGCTCACAGCCACTGGCTGAGAGAGAGCAAGACAATGAGAGAGTGAGCCAGGGAGTCTTCCAGAAACGTCAGTTTGAAAGAGGGCAGGGAAAGCACAAACAGGTGGTTTTGCTCCTTCTAAGCCTCCTTATCCTCTTCAGTTTTGACAGATCTTGGACCTCATCTCATTCAAATATAAAACTCCTAATGAACTGAGACATCCTCTGTAGGTAGATGAAAGCTGTTTTCCCTCTTGGCAGTTTATACTTGGTCATGCGATCCAGCTGGTCATAGAGTATTAAGGCAGCATGTTGTGTACCTCTCTCTCCAAATGCAATTTTACAACATTTTTTTTTAAAAATCTACATTATTTAGAATGTGAAGTTGAGTATGTGTAACAAGAGCAGTACCTCCTGTTGAGTGCCTACCAAGTGCCTGACGTTGCTAGGTGCACTACCCAGCTGTTAGGTCGCTAGCTGTTTAGTCACTAAGTTGTTTCCAACTCTTCTGCAACCCTGTGGACTGTGGCCCACAAGGCTTCTCTGTCCATGGGATTTTCGTGGCAAAAATACCACAGTGGGGTGCCATTTCCTTCTCCAGGGATCTCCTTGACCCAGGGATCAAACCAGCATCTCCTGCATTGTAGGCAGATTCTTTACCACTTAGCCACCATGAACTTAGATAACATGCCTGTCTCCAGAAATATAACTTAAATATTTTATAAATATCTCATTTACTTTGAAATTGCATATGACCCTCTCCTTAGGAAACATACATTATTTAGCCCTACCCTACTAAAGGAGAAAAAAATAACAATAATAATGCCAGAATTTATAAACGCCTTTCCAGTGAGCAATACAAAGCCACTGAGTTTTCTGTACTACACTCTGACTCAATTTTCTTTCTGATATTTTACATCTAAATTTTCTATCCTATTTCCAACCTAGCTGAATGCCTGTCTCCTCTCTTGCCATCTTCCCCAGAAGTGTGCTTTTCTTTTGCCACATGATAAGAGGATTAACTGGTTCCCCATCCCTAAAGTAGAAAATATAAAAGTTAAATAAAAGGAATTCGGACACCGAAGACCTTTTTCCTACATTGGAGTATAAGACTTCGCTGTTAGATAATTGATGAGTTATCCATAATCTTATAAGTGTGCTATTTATTGGCTGCCTAAGTAAATTACATTTAATACTTTCAATTTCTCAGACAGGCTGAAGGCCCAGAAAATTTCTTCTCTTATTGCTTAGTAATGCTTCTTTTATTGCTTACACTTCAATATTCCATAGAAAGGTGGTCAGGAATTTTAAGCATTTATATGAAAAGTCAGGGTCCAAATTTAAAAAATTTCCCAAGATTGATTGATTCTACAAACATTTATGAGCATCCTTGTATCAGACAACCTGCTGGGGGAGTGATAAACAGCAGCAAGCAAAAAACAGGTAGTGTCTGCACTTACAGAGTTTATAGCCAACTGGAGGCAACAGACACTGAATGAAGAATTACAAATATGACAAATGCCACGAAGATGAGCAGGGTGCTACGGGAGGATGTAGTAGGTGTAGCTGACCCAGCTTGATGGGGTGTGGGGCAAGGAAGACTTTTCCAAAGATGTTCCAGTTTAGGCTTGAAGCATAAGAAGGGAGAAAAGTTACATAAATAAGGAAACAGCTGGTGTAAAGGCTCTGAGTAGAAAACAATACCACTTATTTAAGGACCTAAAGGAAGGTTTTTCCAGTACTCATGTACGGATGTGAGAGTTGGACTGTGAAGAAGGCTGAGCGCCAAACAATTGATGCTTTTTGAAGTGTGGTGTTGGAGAAGACTCAAGGAGATCTAACCAGTCCATTCTGAAGGAGACCAACCCTGGGATTTCTTTGGAAGGAATGATGCTAAAGCTGAAACTCCAGTACTTTGGCCACCTCATGCGAAGAGTTGATTCATTGGAAAAGACTCTGATGCTGGGAGGGATTGGGGGCAGGAGGAGAAGGGGACGACAGAGGATGAGATGGCTGGATGGCATCACGGACTCGATGGACACCAATCTGAGTGAACTCCAGGAGTTGGTGATGGACAGAGAGGCCTGGTGTGCTGCGATTCATGAGGTCACAAAGAGTCGGACACTGAGTGACTGAACAGAACTGAACTGAAAGGAAGGTCACTGTGGCTAAAGTGCTGACTTCACGAAATGTTAGAGAAAAGGCAAGCAAGGACCAGATCATGTAGGTCATCCTAAGGACTGGGGACTTTATTCTAAGAGCAATGGAAAGCCAATGGAAAATTCAAGCCAAGAATTTAAAATAAAAACTTTAAAGATTAACATGGCTAAAATATAGACTATAAGAATATATTACTTATTAATTTCTTCTGTGACATGCTCTCATATCTTGTAATTCAATGATATTAAGAATTTTTATAAATGCAAGACAAACTATCTAGGTTTATAACATGTAGAATTTTTCTGTGAATAGAAAACATCCTAGGATAGTTAAGCAAAGCAGAACAGTAAGCCTTGAAGTAACAAATGCATGTCATGAGCTGCTTTGCCCTTTATCTATATCACATTTTAACTTCAAGTGAAAATGGAAGTGGTAAAATAATAGAGGCAGGGAAAAGAGGACTGTGTGCATGTGTGTATGAGCGTGTGTGCACACGTGTGGTTTCCTATGGTTCTGAAGAAGAGCAGTCATGCTCAAAAATAGTTGACTATGCTCCAGATATAAGGAAAGAGGTGACTATAAAATAGTGAAAAAAATTTGTTTTCCTTTTATTTGGGTGTTTTAAGGAAAAAAAAAAGAAAGGCAGCTTCTGGGTAATACAACATATTTTGACATGAAATACATTGATTTTAGACTAGGGACCCCATGCTGGTTTCCATAATACTGTTCTTGGAGTAGTAAAGAAATCCATGAACACAAAGGCCTTTGGACAACATAAGGTATAAGAGGCCAGGGTTTTAATTTTCTTTTTTAATACTCTTCAGTCTTCCCTATGGGCATTTTTCCCTGTCTTCTCCAGATGGTCTACATCCATGAAAACAGCAGATAGGATTTTAAGGTGGGGTTCTTTAGCAGAAGTGTTTTCTTACTGGGACTTAAGAGGAACTCTTGAAGATTAATAGGGTTTCCTCCAGGAATTATTAGGATTGAAGGAGGAGAGAGCAAGTTCTCACTACCGCTGCCATCTCACTGTCTCCCAAACCAGAAGTTTCTCCTCTTAAATCTTGAACTGCAATGCTTCCTGACTGTTCTGGAGGCTCAGTGACTCCTTCTTGGAAATGAATGGATAAATTTACAGTGTTTGAGAAATAAATGAACTGTTTGAGAAAGGCTGTGAGTTCAATCAACTTGTATCCGACTCACTATTTGAAGAGAACGAATTACTCACTTGACTGAATCACTTAGTTCCATGTCTGAGGTGTGGTACTGAAGAGACACGGGCCAGCTTCCTATACATTGTGTCCGTGAGTACTGCAATTGACAAATCATTTTCATCAAAATAGAAACACATTTATGAAGTATCTATTGTACACAAGATTTGTAAACAATCAGAATATGTAGGTTAATTATCAAAATAAATTAGTACTTGTTAAGGGTTCATGGAATAGGTGAGATGTGTATTATTAGTAAAAGGGAGGAGGCTTGCTATATATTAATTATCAGGTTACCAAAGCTCTGAGTAAATTCAATAGCAATGTTAAGAGTAGCTTCTTAGCAAGTACCTGGTATCTCGTTGAAAACTGGCCACTCTATTTACTTGGGCAGAAGTGTGGTTATATTAAGTTGTTTTTAATGATAAAAGGTTTGTTTTTTTTTTTTTTTTTCTAAGTTTCAACCCTCTGGAATCTGACTCACAATGTCCTGATACTGTATTCTTTTCTGTAGTCAGAGTCGAGGACAAGGAAATCTATCTCCTAACACTGAATTGGGTGTGTGGTCAGATTTATGAGTATTATAGACAAAGATTGGATAACCTATTTTTAAAAAAATAATTTTATGCTGCAGTAGTTTTCTATATTAGTAGTTTTAGCTTGATAAAAGAGCAACAGGTCAAAAACATTCATCAAATGCCAGTGTTGTATGTCAGGCATTCATATATTCGTGAAAGTCACTCAGTTGTGTTCAACTTTTTGTGACCCCATGAACTATACAGTCCATGGAATTCTCCAGGCCAGAATACTGGAGTGGGCAGCTGTTCCTTTCGTCAGAGGATCTTCCCAACCCAGGGATTGAACCCAGGTTTCCCACATTGCAGGCGAATTCTTTATCAGCTGCTGCTGCTGCTAAGCCGCTTCAGTCTTGTCCAACTCTGTGCAACCCCAGGTGAGCCACCATATATGCATACAGTTATTAAAGTTTACAGAAAGCCTCTGATAGGTAATGTTTCCTTTAATCAAGGAAAAAAACTGAAGTTCAGAGACTGAGATGGCAGACTTGGGATGCTAGTCAAATCTGCTAGCTTATGATTTTTCCATAAAATCACTTAGGCATAAAGTGAAAAACTTAAGATTAGGTAAGGATGAAACAAAATGAAACAGCTTGTCTTCTATAATTTCTTTTAGTTTCAGTGTAACCTTTTCCAGCAGGGGGAACAAGGTGAATAATATTGCATTCTTGTATTCTACAAACCTACTGATGGGGGCTAGTAGAAAGAGGTGAAATTGGAAAATGTACATTAAGCAATATATAAACTTGGATCATAATCTTTCTGAATCGTATTGACTTTAAAGTTACTTTCAAGATGGATATCAATGTTCTATAATCTGTAAAGTGTAAATGTTACTATTCTATCTGGATTGTTAAGACACTAAAGCTACTGAAGAGTCTTGAAAAATTCTTAGGAAAGCTGCTATAAAATACAAAGATGGCTTATATGTCTGAACTTCATCAGCACACTTAAAGCCCCTTCTTCTTACCTTAACTGCCGCACTCATAGTATTGCATCCAAATCACATCTCTATTCTCTGGTATCTCTACCAAAAGGTGGGTTCCTCCCAGACAGGGAACATGTCTCTTCCACAGTGGTATCCATGGTAACCTGGACAGTGTCTGAAATATAATAAATGCTCAGTAATGTTTATTAAACAAACAACACAACAAAAAGATGCATTTTTCTGATCCTAGTTTTCAAAACGAGAAGATACTGTATTTTCTCTAGATTGCTTGTTATGTGCCCATATACTGTTGACTGAACATAGGAGCCACAGACATAAAAGGTGCTATTATGATAATTACTAAGGGAGTGGTTATTTTACATAATAAAATATTTTCATTCTGGCTAAGATCTTTTAAAAAATCTAACCAATAAATTTCAGAAAGGAAATCTATGGTATTTTAGGTACTGTGTGCCTACGTGTTCAGTCGCTTCAGACTCTGATACCCTGTGGACTGTAGACCTCCAGGCTCCTCTATCCATGGTATTTTGTGGGCAAGAATACTAGAGTGGGTTGCTATTCCCTCTTCCAGGAGATCTTCCCGACCCAGGGATCGAAGCCATGTCTTTATGTCTCCCGCATTGGCAGGCAGATTCTTTACCGCTGAGCTACCAAGGAAACCCATTTTTGGTACTATGTAGCAGTAATCTCCATCCTTGGGCTCGCAGGTTGAAGAAAAATCGGATTCTAAACCAGAGAAGAGAACAATCTTTCACTAGGTGTCTCTCTTTCCCATGAGTGGGCGGCCTCTCGGTGGGAGGAACGGTAGGGGGCATTGTACAGCTGCAATCAAACCGCGTGTCGCACCACATCACAGTAGACGCTTGCAGCACAAGGGGGCATAGTTCAGTTTCTATTTCGTTCATGATAATCTCTCCTTGGGATTTAACTTCAAGCAGTTTACACTTTCATTTCCTCCAAACGTACACATAGACATTGGTCCAGTCTTTTGACAGGATTTTGACAGTGCCTCTTCACCCAGCATGAAAGGATCAGGTATCCAGAGTCAAAAGAAAATAGCCCCTTAAAATTCTGATTTTAACCATGAAATGAGGCCGGCATTCCTAGAGGAGTTTACCCGTTACACATCCTAAAGTACTTTGGGACAGCTCCATAATACCAATGGAAAATATAATTTGTAAAATGCTAAATAATTCTTTCAAATCACTCCAGGTACTTCTCACACTCCATGTTATGAAGAACCCATTCGTTGCTGTGGGTTTTTTTTTTTTTTCCCCCCCTTCTTTTTTGCCTCAAACTTGAGATAAAATACACATAATTCCCATTCAAAAAGATTGGGTCTAAGAATGAAAATCAATTTCCTAGAAACCTTTCATTGGAACTTCGCGCAAGTATCTTTTTCTTGACACTATCTCACCCAGTGCGTTCCTCTCCAACCCAGAAGATACATAGCGACGCGTTCTAAAACACTGCAGACCCGCGACAGAAGAAGGAAATTTGAAGAGGAGAAAGGAAATGGGACGTCTGCTTTTGATAAGCAAGGGGGACTCCCACTGCGGGTAGGGGTGCCCTCCGAGGGCACCCTGAAGTTCAGGGCGGCCCTGAGCTTCGCACCGTGTCCCCTGCCCTAAGTGCTGCAAAAACCACTTGTCAGCCTTCCAAGATGAGTTCCCGCCCCGACTCCGGCCTCCTCGTGGCAGGAGACGGCTCGTGAAGGCCGCGCGGGGAACTCCCGAGGAGGATCCGTGGCCGAGTGCGACTGTGGGGTGGGGTCTGGGGGATTTCTGTGAGGTGCCGACCCGCTGGGGAAAGTCGGATGTCCCAGTCAGCAGAACAGGGGTCTCGGCAGTCGTGTGCCGTTCTCCTCCCTCAGGGACCCCGTCCTGGCGGGACCCCGCCTCCCAGAACTCTCCGGTGATGGGGAAACCCCTGGCCCGCCTCGCAGCCTAGCGCCGACGCCTCGCCCAGTCGGCTCCAGCCCGCCGCCCACCAGCCTTCAGGCCCGGCATCTTTTTCGTAGGCCCAGCCATCCCCGCGTCAGTCACGGAGAGGAAAACTATGGAGGCGGTTCCCGCCCGCAGGCGGGTGGAAAAGCCCATGGTGAATGCCTCGGGATCTCCCCCATCGCTGCGGGAAAGGGAAAGGGAGGAGAAAATGAACCTCACTGCCAGGGAGAACTACCCGATTCCCAACCTGGGGGAGGCCTTTAAGGTGGAAGGGAAGCCGAGGGGAAACCCTAGGCACTTTTCGGGGAATCCACTAAGCCAAGGGAGGGTCATTCACCGCACACAGTGG